>RJWH01006898.1:0-47580 GCA_004363575.1 Solenodon paradoxus | reverse complement strand
TCCTGCTCCTCCTGCTCCTGCTCCTCCTTCTCCTCCACCTCCACCTCCTTCTTCTCTTGCTCCTCCTTCTTCTCTTTCTCATCCAGTCTCCTTCTGATATCTTGCCTCTTTCTTTATCTGAAACCACATGACCCAGTTTGCCATGTCAAGGTATATATTTACCTTTCTTTACCTCCCTAAATCGAAGACAGTCTTTGGATATCATTCAGTGTTGATGGCTTGGGACCACTTTGTGTTCCTTCGTGGCACAGTGAACACAACTCTTGTGAGCTTCAACACATCTTTCAATGACCCATATTATTGTACTTCAGTGCTTTGGACTTACTGTTTCCAAAAATTACATGTAGCTCTCAAATGGGTCCAATGGTCTACTTGCATTTAGTTGCCTTCAGAATGTGGACCAGCATGCTCGGATCCATTACAAAATTCCTCAAGTCTTCTCACCACCCAGCCTCTGAGTCGAATCACTATGACTGCTAGCTGTGACAATACACCAGGAGACTATTTGTCCTGCTCAGATTCATCAAAGACCCTACATTCACACAATCTCTTTCAACAGACAGGGTGAATGGAGATCAGGCAATCTTCACTCTGGAAACAAGACCTGAAATCTCTTGACTATGCTTCCAGAGAAGGTAAAAGCCCATTTGTGTGTGTGTGGGATGCAGGATTTAAAATTGCATCGATGGTCTTCCTTCTAAAAACATAGTTTCCTCCTGAATTCTTCTCCGTAGGACAACTCCATCAACCATTTAGATAGTGGATGATAAATAAGAGTTAATTGAGTTGACCCCTTGAGAAAGTCAATGTATGATAAAAGTTAACTCCCCGAGTAGTCTTAAAAATTAAAATCTGTTGTTCAGCAGATTCTTGATGTTCTTTGATCTATCTCTTAGAAACTGAAAACAGGACTTTTCCGTCTCATTGGACATTTCCTTTTCCATCCAAAATATCAGATTTCAAACTCTCAGCCATGAAATACAATCACATGTAGGGGAAAATCCAAGGAAAATGGTCACCTCGAGATTTGGGGGTGAGCAAGGCTATACAAGACCAAGAGACAAGAGAGAAAGATGATGATGACTTCACAGATGTCCATTCCTCATTGACATTGCTTCTCAGTGGGAACTTTGCTAGAGAGTTAGCAGCAGAACCTGATTTGCAAACTACCAGTGGGAATCTTTTCATTGAACCTCTGACCCACCTCCTGTGCACACCTGCCATTCAAGAGCTCATGGTCTCTTGATCTTCCCTTCCCACATCAGACATCAAGAAATTTCACAGCAAACCTGAGTGGAGCCCTGGGATTCTTGATGACCTACAAGAAGACCTTGAAGGCAAGAGTTGGAGACAATGCAAGACCATTGCTTACTTCACGATATGCAAGATGGAGCTGAAACAGGGAATTGGAAACACTTTTTATTTCCTGGGTTCCTCTTAGCTCACAGGCCAGCCAGCCTTGAGGCCCCAAATAGGAAAGTTCATAACAATGTCTTATGGCCGCAGAATGCTCCACTGGTCACAGATGCCTCCCAGGCAATCAATCTTGAGGTAACTGCACCGTCCAGTTTGGGCACATATCGCAACACATCCGGGGGCTCTAGGAGAATTGCAGACTATACCTGGCGCCTGGCTAGCTAAATTGATTGTGCAAAATGGAAACTTTAGATAACGGAAAAATGTGAAATATGTCACGCTATGGAAGCCATGAATACGCCTGCCGAAAATTATTAACCGCTTTTGTTCTCTGCACCTCTCTGTATGTCTATATAAACCCCGAGCTTCAGAACTTCTGACATTTTCTGTCAATTTTCTGCAAAAGAAAGGTTCTGTTTCTCCCTCCCTATTCGGCATCACGGCCGGAAGAGCCATATCATTGGGGCAGGTTGAGATCACCTATAGGGACGATTAAAGAGCTAATCTAAAGTGAATAAAGGGAAAAAGATGAAAAAGCATGGTGGCCAGTGCTGAACTGTTTGGGGGATTTTAATGAAAGCATTTGTCATGCTTGAAACTAATTAGTAGTGACATCAGAACTTTTTGATGTCTTTGCAGGAAACACCACTTTGAGCAAAGTTGAGTTTCAAATAAATAATTGTTTAAGTCCAAGTTAATGACCTCATCCATTACGGAGCCACGGGATCATGAGAATGAACCTAAGTTTGTTAATAAATGAGCGAGCGTCTGCTTTTCTCAAGGACTGGCATGTATACTCCTTCATGAAGCACTGAATACAACAGCAAAATCCGTGATGCTAGATGAACTCAAAGGTTTCCTATGGGTAAAATGTGTTATTTACCATATCAAATCCACATCTGTACAGACTAGCTTAAGTTCGCAACTATTTCTGCTTTGTCTTCACTCTACAATGAATTCTCTCTCTTCTGTGTGCTTGCAAATTAGGACACGGAGTTGTAAAATATTGGGGCATGTCAGTCCCAGACACAACTTGATCTTCTGAGATAATAAGGGTGAAGTGTTCACAGAATACTTGCAAAGCTCTCACAGGAGGAGAAGTTACTCAAGAGCTGATAGAGCAAAGCTCCAAGACCTAGTTGATACACACCCATAACACTTAGACAAAACCCCAATTATGGTTATAATTTCTCTTTGAAGCTCAGAGGATACTAAGAGCTGGATTCCCATTCATGTCAAAAGATGCACTGTGGGCAGCTCTTCCAACAGAAGATGACTTTGTCAAAAGTCATGGATGTAGATCAATGTAAAATTGGATCCAAGGTATAAGCATAATGCATTACTCAGAAACACAAGCAAGGGACTGTAGACCAATGATTATGAGTTATGCATTTGGGTAGAAAACACTATTTGCTGACACCATGTACACACACACACACACACACACACACACACACACACACACACACACGGAGGTGTTTCCAATCCTCCAAAGGTACGGTTCTCCTGTATGAATATCAGTTTGTGGTTTAACTCTTAATTGCTTCACCTAAGCAATAGCACCTATGTTGTCTCTTAACACAACCTTTGTTCTGTGTCTTGAATTCTTTTTCTTGGAGCTGTTTTCCAAGGAGGCTTTTTGTGTGAGCAGCTGGAGGAATGGGCTCCCGGGGAGAGGAGAGAAAAGGGGTCTCAAGCTTCTCCTTCCTTTTTTTTGTAGGATGCTGATCTGCTGTCTTGGTGGAGACAGGGCTAGTCCTATCCTCACACAACACTTTGGCCTCTGCTAGAAATGACAGATGTCTTCTTTGTGCAGGTGCTGTGGGAAGCGATACGCAACGTCCTTTGTTGATTTGGAAATGTCTTACATCTTTCTGAGTCTGCGTATTTTTTAAAGCTGGGCTGGGATGCCACCTCCCTTCAAGAAGTGAGTGGGGTGAGTTTTAAATGCACCCTTCAGGTGCAGGGTACAGCATGTAATCCCTGGGAGGACAAGACCACCCACCCAGGGACACCTGCAGCCCCCAGAACCTGGATGAGGCAGGAAGGACCCTTCCCTGGAGCCTGAGTGGAGACATTTGGCTGCTCTTCCCCGAATGCCCTTATTCTTCATGCTGATGTTAAAGGTTTTCAGAGTCAAAAATGCCCATAATCTTCAAGGGCTTTTCCAAGAGGAGCAGCTCTCAATTCTTTTCAATTAGTTGTTTTAGAGCTAATCAAAGAAATTGAGAGCCTATTATCATTTTCTGTATTTGTTTTCTGAAGGAGCTGCAGCCTTCAGGAGAGGATAGGAGTGTTTTTTGCCCATTGTTTTTTAAATTTTGCAGCTATTGACAGTAAACTAGGAATTGCTCCCATTATCTAAGGAGATATATATATATATATAAATATATATATATGCATGTATACATCAATGTAAATATATGTATATCTACATATATTTGTGTGTGTCTACAAATATATGTGCATATATATGTATTATAGCTGATAGTACTAGTGCATAAACTCACACACACACACACACACACACACACACACACACACACACACACACATATATGAGTTTGCTGCCTAAAATTAAGACAACATGTTGGAAGTTTACTATCCCCCAGAACTATTTCTTTTTTCTGCAGACTTACTTATTAGGGTTTTAACAAATTCCACCCAAGCTGCTTTCCTCTGTTGTTACTGAAGGAAAAGTATGTTCACATTAGCTCTGAGCTGGCTGGATTTAGGAACCCCAGCATTTGTTCTAGCTCAAGGCATTATTGATGGGTCTGCAAACTCATTGCAAAACAAATTAAAGTAATTAAATGGAAATAAGCATTCACCGAAGAGCAAAAACAAAATTCCTAAAAGACTAGACAGTAAGCAAGTGATGCATCTTAATAAAGCAAAAGGTTTGATGGGATTCTTTTTTTTTTCTTTTTTTTCTAGAGGAGAGACTTGACTTTAGTTAGTGACTTCTTTCTCCTGGGAGAAAGCCTGGTCAGGAAATCTATGCAGGTTCTGAGTTGTTAGGTGAATCACTCTGGTGAGCAATGTCCACTCAGAAGACTTGGGATGGTGAAGAGAAGGAATGATTCCTTAGAAAACCTTCTGAGACCTTACAGAGTTCACGCAAATGCTTGTTAGAGGTTCCACAGCCGTTTCGAGCAGAGTAAACCCTTGTTGAAGAAGCAGAACATAATTTGTATTTGGAGCAGTATTTTATAGTTGCTTCTACACTGGGGGTCACTCTCTGCCTCAGAGGAGACCCTTCTCTCCAGCAGAGGAGATGAGATAACATATCAAAGTCCTAGCTTGAATCCTGGCACACAGTAGGACTTGAAAAAGGAGAATTTGCACGTGTGATGGGCATCTTTTGAGCCTATGCTGAGCTCTAAGAATAAAGACCCCTTTCCCCCAAATGTCTACATGATCATCCCCAGAATGCAGGGATAAGTGATGCTCTGTGACAGAGAGAATTTGCATCTACACATGTCAGGCTATCCTGCATTTTCTGGGTCATTCCCATTGGCGTGATGATAAGTGTTTGGAAAGGAAAGTGGAAATGTGGGTGTGGACACCTGGGGAGAGTTTCACCCCTCCTGGCTTGAAGATAAAGAGACCAGGACCCAAGAACAGTGCAGACCACTAGAGGTTGCAAGAGGCAAAAAAGATTCTCCCTCACAGACCCCAGCAGGAACATCCTGGCAGACACTCTGATTTGAGTCTTGTGGGGATAGTCAGCTCTTAAATGTGAGCTGAGTGACGCCACCAATAAATGGCACCTGTCTACAGCAGCATAGATCAGGCATAGTCTTGGGACTGAAAGGATAAAGGGTGGTCTTCTTGAGAGAGTGAAGCTTGAGAAAGGGACCCAGACAGCACCTTTTCTGAGCCCTGAAGTCCACAGAGGAAAAAGCTCCTTTCTTCTGGTGAAGGATTTCTGCAATCATCCACCTCATGCTGTACCCAAGACCACAAGGAACCAGAGAGCACCGATGTGCAGAAGGCTGCTACACAGATATGGAGAATGGGAGCTGCTGACAGCATGGAGTGATACATTCCCTTTGCCTCTGGAGGCTTTTAAAAGAAAACTGGGAAATTCCGTCTCGCTGGGAGCCACCTGCTGTGATGGTCTGGTCTTTGATGTTGAAAAGCAATCCTTTGTCATCAGCAGCCCTTCCTCAGCTCAAAGGAGGACACCCATGTAGGAATCTCATAGCAATTGGGGCCAGTCCTTCCTGCCCAGGAAACTGTCTTCTGCTTTGCTCCCTTCTCCATTCTCCCCAATAAACTCTTTATCCCTCTGGATGATTGCATTCCTTTGCTCAGCTGGGTGGCCCTGATATCCGAACTTTGATCCCTGGCCTAAGCCTTCCTCTTGTGGAGATTCTGACATTCAGGTTCTTTTATTTACATCCAGTAAAGTGTAGCGAGGAAATCTCTGGTTCTTTACAAAGAAAATTACTGGCTTTGCTGATTTTCCAATGGCTGGTGCAATTTTTCAATTTCATCCACTTTCGGCAGAAAACGGTAAGCATTTAACAGGGTATATTTACCTCCTGCGCATTGCCAGCCTAGTTCAAGTCAGCGTCGTACTGCTTTGCCACTGGAGTGGTTTTAAAGCAATTATCTTAATGGATTTCCATGCTTGGATACCTTATTTTATTGAATCTTGTGCAGTTAATTTCTTTCTCTTTCCATCACCCTCCCTCCCTCCCTCCCTTTACCTCTCTCTGTTCATATTGCTCTCCACATCTCCCCACCTCTCTCCATCTCTCCACATCTCCCTCCATCTCTCTCTATGTCTCTGTCTCTCTCCATCTTCCCATCTCTTCACCTCTCCATCTCTCTCCATCTCTCCACCTCTCCCCACCTCTCTCTATCTCTCCATCTCTCCATCTCTCCCCACCTGTCTCCATCTCTCCATCTCCCTCCATCTCTCTCCATCTCTCTCCATGTCTCCGTCTCTCTCCATCTTCCCATCTCTTCACCTCTCCATCTCTCTCCATCTCTCCATGTCCCTCCATCTCTCCATCTCTCTCCATCTCCCTCCATCTCTCTCCATCTCTCTCCATCTCCCCCATCTCTCCATCTCTCTCCATGTCTCCATCTCTCTCCATCTCTTTCTCTCCTCAATTTTTATTCTATTTATCAGCTCTATTTGACAGAAACCAAACTGAAACCAGCTTAAGCCAAAAAGGAAATAAATTGGCTTCAGCTGGGTTGATGTTTGGCTCACACCCATCTGGGATAGAACCACTCAAAACAGTAAAGTCAATAGTCTGATATGTTGTTCCCATCTCTCAGCTCTCACGCCTTCATATTTATTTCGTGCTTCATGTGGAGTTTCTCCCTGTGATGGAGAAGAAAGCCTTGAGAACCTCTGTTCACATTGCCAATGAGAAGGAAAAAAATCAAGCATTCTCCAATGTTTCCTCTCATGAGTATCCTGGAAGAACTCTTGGCCTGAACTTGAACGCATCTGGTGTCCCTCCAGGTGTGATATCTTACCTAGTGGCATCAAGTTTACATAGGAATGTGTGAGAGATGCTTGAATCCCTTCCTCATCGGTGGAGGGGACATCTGTATTACTGGGAACCAGCATGCAATATTGTCCCTACAAATCTTCTGTCTTCTTGTTCTACTCACTTTAGTTACACCATTGAAGGGGACAGAAACAACCATCTATTCTAAGTGGGAGCCATTGTCATGGGGAATTGTACATTCTCCATGGGGATTTCAGTTTCCTCTTTCATCCCAAAGATGGGGTCCCTTGGGTGTCTTCAGTGTCCCAGCCACCGTGAATGGGACACATGATGTTCCTGGTGATGGAGGGGTCTTGTCTCCAGGAGGGGATCCCACCTTGACCTTGAGTGGCTGGGCAAGCCTCCTGTCACATCTGGAATAAGTGGCATGGAAAGTGAAGGGAGATTGTGATTATTGAATAGGAGGTGTGTTTTCAGTCTTTCATGAGAAGGTGAACCATCCCCTTGGGACCAGAACAGCATCCTAGGAACGTAGCTCATGCTGATGTCCTTTCCCCGATGATCAAGTGAGTTTGGTTCTATGTTCTTTTGTTTCAAGTCAAGCATTTCCAAAAACCGACTGGCAACATTAACTGAAGACATCCTATATCTGTCTCCTATCAGGTCTCTTTCTCTAGAGAACCTAGAGCTGTGAAGAACGATAAGGGGAAATGTCAGTTTAGATGAACCAATGCCTCGGCGGCAGGGAAGCCAACCTTTGTACCTGGAACGCCAGGTGCACCCAGAGAGGAAAACCTTGGCTGGAGGGGCTTCTGACGTTCTGTGTAAACGTAATAAGAAGTTGAAAGTTAGACAGTTAGGTAAGACATTGTGTAATTGTGTGTATAGTCTTTGCTGTGTGACCTCAGCTCTGTGAACAATGGTTGTAAATATGGACGATTTATATGTTGTGCTTTTTCAAAAAATACTTTCCTGGTGTAACAACAATAAATATGCAGGGAGTCAGAAGCTCAGGGTGATCGTCCTCAGAGGCTGTTAACCCCCTGACCCCACTTTCACTCAATCTTACTCTCTTGTTTTTCTCAATCTTTTGTGGCCTCCTTCCCTCTCTCGTGTTCTCCAGGAAAGAAATCCCAGCACAGAGGAACCCAAGATCCCACTTCTTCACGCATTCATTTTTCATATTTCTTCCCAAGTATTTGGCAGCCCACTGAAGGTTTTCTGGACACATTTGACTGAGAAGACTCTCACTCCGGGAATAAGCTCATTAATGAGACAGTTGGACAAAAGCGAGACGGATGTCGGGTTTATGACATGAGACTTGGACACCTCACTTGAGAAGCTATTTAGCTATGTTCTTGGATGCCTGCTGCAGATCCTGCATTTTAATTCCATGGCTGATGAAATGAGACATGGCGTTTTGCTCTTCCTGTCGCTGTGAAGCAATTTTTTTCAGCGATGGGCACATCTGCTCCATGAAAGGCTTTTTAAGGGTGGGGATGAATAATAAATGGGCCACATCACGTGCAAATTCTTATCTCAGTAGTAGTGGACGTGATGTATCAGGTACAGACGTTTGCTACTAACGTTCTTTATATTCTTCGCTGCTTACCTCTCATCTGATGACATCAAGATGAGCGATGAAGAAGCTATATTTTCAATGAAAAAAGAGTCTTCTGAGATAAGAAGCTAGAGTAACTGTTGAGGTGGATGCAGTTGTCTTGGCTGATGAAACCTTGGGCAAATTATTTAACCTGAGACTCTAAAAAGATTTTAAAAAATCACAGAAGAGTGTGCTGTCTTTTTGTTTTAATTCAGGCTGCTTTGATATACAATGTCAATTTAAATGAGCAAAAGACTAGAAACAACAGGTGCCGGTGAGAAGGTGGAGAAAGGAAAACACTTTCACGCTGCTGGTGGGGCTATAATGAGTGCAACTCTGATGGAAAGCAGTAGGGACAGTCCTTTAAAAATTGGGAGTGGAAATTCCTTATGATCCTGTTATTGCAATTCTGAGTATATTTACTGAAAAACACGAAGTTGAAGAGATCTCTGCACCCCGTGTTCATTAAAGCATTGTTGACCACAACCAAGAACTGGAAACTACCAAAGTGTCCCTCAACAGATAATGGACAAAGAACATGTGATGTAGATACACCATGGAATACTACTCTGCCATGAAAAAGGTGAAACCATGCCATTTGTGATTACATGGATGGACCTAGAGGGCAAGATGCTCAGCGAGCTATGTCAGAAGGAGAAAGACAAATATGGTGATATCACTCATAGGTGGAGCATAAATAAATGCAACAAAGGAACAGACTAAATAAAAAATGATCTTGTACTGTGACCACAGAACTGAGGTCACCAGAGGGGAAAGGGTGGATGGGAGCAGGTGGTGGGTCCTATGGACACTGGGGAGGACTTTCATAATTTGGTGGTGGATGTGGTGTGTTGTCCTATACTAGATGAAGAGGGAACTTGCTCATGTATTTAATGTGATATATCCACACTTGGGTAAAATAAAATCAATGTACCTTGGCTTCTCTTAGTCCAGCTGGGAGAGACCATCATTTCTCCTTAAACTTTCAACTTTTTAAGCAAACACCATATGTAAATACAAAGTTGATTGTGCAACACAGAAGCATATTTTGTTTTGTTTTGGGGTGTTTGCCCATTTTTCATGCACGGTCCACTTTGACGACACCCATATATACTGAAGGACAGGTATCCCTGGTTTCAGCTGAAAGAAACTCATCCATAATGATCACGCAGTGGAAATATCTTCCTGCACAGAGTTGGTAATTCACTGGCTCATGAATCATCTTAAATCCTTTTGGAATGAGATGCAGCAGAGAAGATAAACAAATTCCCTTAAAAAATCTGATATTCAGTGCCACATAATATCAGTTAAATATTATAATAAAAGAGAGTGATTTTATGATATCTCTGCTACCTATCTATAACAGGTTGTTTATTCAGAATTAAGCCCCCTGAAGTCCTAAGAATAATTCTCCTGTGGCTTAAAGCTAGATGGTTAAATTAGCTGCAATGCACTTTTATTAAGAGCAATTTGTCTTCATGCCTTGGTCTGTAGGTTGTAACTGTTAAGAAAAGCTCCCTGGAGCTCAGAGAAGCTCGAGAGGAATGCATTGTGTCTGTTAAAATGCATTGCATTTTGAAGACCAAGGGGCCGATTGGGGTGGGTAATACCTAAGGATTGAAGCGTGTCCCCAAAACCTGTCTAACCTACCAGTATGGTCCCCCTTCCATGCCTGCTTTGTCCTGATTCTTCTGTAGTCTTCATCATAATTCCCCCAGCCTCCCATCAGGCATAATTTCTGAGAATGGCCAAGGGTGAGAAGAAGAGCAAGTTGGGGATGGATGGAGTTTCTCAAGCTTCTTCTTTTACACCCTGGACCCTTACAGGTCACTATTAGTTCATTCAGTCTGCTCTTAACCATCACTTTGCGAGGAGAGCACAGCAGAACCATGCAGTTGAAAGGTGGGAAGAGAGTCAAGAACCCTGGAAGAAATATAAGTGTCGGGTACCCCAAATGATAAGATGGATTTAGAGAGATCACTGAGGAATTGCCTTCAAGAATGGGAGGAGGGTGAACTCTGACACAGAGAGGAGTCTGATCACACTTAATAATGATAAAAATGTTAAAAAACAGACCTTCATTAACCATCTGTTATGAACTGGGCTCTGGTCTAAGGTCTTCACACACGTTATCTCACTGGGAACATTCTTTCTCCTTGATCGGATTAAGATTCCAATGATAACGTTTGTCCACTTCATCTTTTCCCACCTAACCTTTGATTCAAAGCATTTTATTGATGCTCTTTTGTTCTGATTGCACATTCTCCAGGAGATTAATTTTCTTTCCTGGGTACATGAGCAAGGCTACACATGCAAACACAGGAGATTCCAGCTGGCTTTCAGAGATGGTACATTTTGTGACCTCTCAAGAATGCATTTTCAATGTGAATGATTTTACCCTGCACCGGTTGCAAATTTTTATCTCTCGAGATAAAAATAATCTTACTCTTTCATGTATAAACTCAGACATTCCTACTGTTATGTCCCTCAGAAGGTTGGCAGAGCGGGGCTCTTTTGGTCTAGAGATCATGGGAATAATGTCCCGGAAATGTTCTGAATACCCCAAAGACTTATTGGAAGCTCACAGCAAGCTGATCACTAAAGAAATGTACCAGCCCCAGGGAAAGGAGTTATTGTTTTGTTTTTTTTTTTTTCCAGTAGGAGATTAGCTTCTATAATTGACATTGGAGTGGAAGTCATTAGTTAAAACAATACAAAAATGGTCCAAGGATGTTATTGGCAAAGAGTGAGACGAGGGTCCAGGGTCCAAAGATGCTGTCAGGAAAGACTGAGACAAGGGTTTGTGCAGAATCCTATTCAAATCCTATACAGCAAAGCCTTTCAATGAGGTTCTTTATAGAATGGTGTTATCCATGCCTTCCTGGGAGCCTGATTGATCTATTCATCCGATGATGGGCACTTAGTTTTTTGCAGTCCATACACAGTACGCCTGTGGTACTAAAAGGTCATGGGAAGCCATATAACATTTAGAAAGTTTCCTAAGGGGCAAAATAATGAGAAGAATTTTGAGAAAAAAATTTTTAAGTCAGCCCCAAACCAGCTGCTCATGGAAGGTATTTCCCAGTTCTGAATCCAGGTGTGTTCTGAACAGGAGCATTTTTCCAAGCTAACCAGGTAATTCTGAGTTGATCACCTAGAGGGATGAGTGAAAACTTCAATGGTGAATCTCATCACGCAGGGCGGGGAATGGCATTGCCTGGAAACCCTGCTGCTGTCCTCTTGAGCAGTCAGTCTCTCTAGAGACAAAGGGGAAGGAGACACTGTCCCCATCATTGCTTCCTCATTCAGTAGAATTCCCACCAACAAGATCAGAGAAGCAAAGCATCACATGGAGGAAGAGGTGGGTTAACTCTGAGTGTCTTTTCTAAGTGTTTGTAGGCTCATGAAAAAAATTTCATAGCAAGGGGAAAGTTGATGGTGCCTTACAATGTTGAAATGATGGATAAATAGACGGTAGAGATAGATGCTAGAATGGTGATAGAGATACGTAGATGAATAAATAGATGATATGATAGACGATAGATGAGTATATAGAAATAGATACGTTGGCGATGACTAGATAAGGAGATTGGACATAGCTATATAGACAAAATGTAGGGTTCTCTCCATAAACAAATGTATTGTCTATCTGAGAATGATGGAGTCCAAACACACTAAACGAATTTAAGGAAAAGTATATCTCTACTTGGGACTTGAAACTCTGACGGACTTCATTTTTTGCAAAAGTTTAACAGATTCTGTTTCATTCAGGACAGTTGACGGAAAGATCCACAAAGAAGCTGAGATAAGCCATGAAGTCAATGCAACTGAAATGTAAAAAAGGACACATTTATTTTTTAGATTGAGACATAAAAAAAAACAAACACTCCAGATGACTTGGCCATATATACTAGTTAGAGAGAGTTCATGCTCATTTTATCCCTTGGAAATGTTGAAAATTCTATCACTCCTATGTGGGTGTATATATCAAGCAAATGAATGAAACAAATTAAGTAAAACAGATACTTAAAAAGGAACTAAATAGGACAACAATAGACTTTTAGCCAAAATAAAAAGGCATTGAGTGATTGCAGGAAGAGACGGGGAGTGGGAGGCAAGCAAGGACAAAATAGATTAATTGCAGAGTGAAGGAAAAAACGAAATACAAATACTCTATTATAAATAGATGTGGATTTACGAAGATGTATACCCTCAACCTATTAATATTATCACACCATGTTCCTTCAGTAAAATTGAAAAACCTTTTGCATTCTTTTTTACATTTTCGTTGTTAATCTTGACTTCATATAACAAAATTGGAAAAAATATGGAAGTAGTGGTTGAATGCAAAAGTTGGTATAGATTTATTATGTATACAAAGCATGAGAAGGAGAGAATAAAGATGTGAAATATTTAGACCATCAATAAATCATTTAAAAATATATCTGAATCTATATCTTAGGAGAAAAACAATCCCAAAGGGAAAATAATTGTTGGGCCTCCTATTGATGCAAAGGCATTCAGAAATTTCAGTGTAGCAGAGTTTCCTCTGGAAGAACATTTGATTTGAAGATTTTAATTTTTCCCTGTAGGGTTTTAAATATTGCTTTTTCTTTTATTGGATGCATTCTACCGTTCTTGTGGCTTTATGATGACTTGAAAGTTGTAAAACATGTATTTTTAACTGCAGCTGCAATGAGAAAGGTCTTTCAACATAGCCTGTATGCCGACTTGCAATAAATGGAACATTTTTGCTTAATCAGCTTCCAATGTAACGGTCACTTAAAAATGTTCTTTCACCTATGCAAAATAAATATCTTACCTTGTGGCTAATGGACTTTGATATTGGAATAAAATGCTGATTCCCAAAGGTTTTATCTCAAATGAAAGGTATTGTAAATAAAGAACTTTCTGTGGCAGTAAGGGATTCATTATAAAGTCATTTTATAAAGCAACAGTATTATTATGATGATAATTAATTTTACTTACAGGACGTTTTACTTTCTATGTTCAGTTTCTGGGAGGCCTTAGATATATGGATGGGTGATGGATGAATGGATGATGGATGATGGATGGATGATGATGGATGGATAGGTGGATGGATGATGGATGGATAGATGGATGGATGATGGATGGATGATGGATGATTAATGATGGACGGATGATGGGTGATGATGGGTGATGAATGGAAGATGGATGATGGATGGATGATGAATTATGAATGGATGATGATGGATGGATGATGGATGAAGTATGGATGATGAATGGTTGGATGGGATGATTGGATGATGGATGATGAAGGATGGATGGTGATGGACCATGGATGATGAAGGCTGCATGATGGATAGATGATGAATGAATGGGTTGATGGATAGATATATAAATAGTTGATGATAGACACATATATAGATAAATAGAACATAGGCAGATAAATGAGATAGATATACATATATAAATAGATCAGTCTCTCAAAGGATATATGGATGTATGATTTTTAACTAATTTTTTTCAGGAAAGGTACAGGTCAGAATGAAAGTGAGGAGGCAGACAGGAAGAGAGAGGCAGAAGAAGTACTTCATTTGTTTTTACCTAGTATTCTCACTGGTTGTTCTTCTGGCCTTGGGTCTTGAACTCTGGACCTTGGGATGTATATGGAACTACTCCCAGAATGTATTAGCCTTCCAGGCCAACAGCTCATGCCCAAACTTTCAATACATTTTAAAATATAATCTAAAAGTCCAATTATAGAAATTAGTGGAAGAATAGAAGAATTTTTAAATCAGTTTGGGAAATAAACATCAGTATAAAAAATCATGAAGTGGGTAAGAACATATATAACTGGAACAAGTCAACGTATTCTCCTGTATATACAAGTAATTTCTACCCTATTCATGCACAAGTAAAAACATAGATCTTAACCTCCATCCTGAATGGGTATAGCAAGGACTTTCTTGGAAGAACTTCAGGAAGGGTGCTGAATTCACCAGTTGCTCAAAGGAGATGGCTGACTTGGCCTTATACACCTGAGCATAATCAACTGAACCTATTTTTGAAAGTCCTGGGTTTCCACACATAATAGTTTGTTTCACCTCTGCTGTGTAGGGACTAGTTATTTTAAAAAATCTGGCTTGTCTATCTAATTCATTTTTAGGATAGGCCTCAACTTCTCTTTGAACTAATCAAGAACCTGGGAACAGTTAACATTAATGATAGAGGCATTCTTTCACCCATCATCCACCATCATCCATCCATCATCTATCCATCATCCTTCATCCATCATCATCCCTCATCCATCATCCATCCATCATCCACCTATCATCTATCCATTATCCATCATCCATCATCATCCCTCATTCATCATCCATCCATCATCCATCATCATCCATCATCCATCATCATCCCTCATTCATCATTCATCCATCATCCATCCATCATTTATCATCCATCATCATCCATAATCATCCATCATCCATCCACCATCATCCATCATCTATCCATCATGATCCCTCATTCATCATCCATCCATCATCCATCATCATCCCTCATTCATCATTCATCCATCATCCATCCATCATCTATCATCTAGCATTCATCCATAATCATCCATCATCCATCCACCATCATCCATCCATCTATTCATCACCCATCCATCATCCATCATGATCCCTCATTCATCATCCATCCATCATCCATCCACCATCCATCATCATCCATCATCCATCCATCATCCACCCCATCTTCCATCCATCCATTCATCTGTCATATTTTCATGTATCCATACATCCATCCACCCTTCCATCCATTCATTCATCCATCCATTCACTCATCCATCCACCACATATCATATTTCTATATAGCATCTATTTCCAACTATCTATTTCTCTATGCTGATATCTATATCATCTATATGTATAATCACCTATATTCACATCTCTTTCAAAACTTCATTATCAGAGTATCATCGGGGTGTAAATATATAGCAATGAAACTGCTATTCAGTGGAATAGATAACAAACACTGACTAGGATTTCCTGCTATCCCTGTAGACACAGACTTTTTCACTGATTTTGTTCCCATCTGCGTAGAGGCTCTTGACTTGGTATTTCTTCCATGATGTATTTTGACCAAGAGATTGATAGTCATACAGGAAGCTGTCATCTCTGGTTTGAGATCCTAAAGAGTCTTGCAATGTGAGTCCACCTGAGGAGGACTGAGCTCATCTCCTAGAAGATAATGGCCATCCTGACTTCAGGGACTTAACCGGTGTGTGCGGATCCTGACGGATTCTAGGTGAGAGTGCAGAGGAGTTGCCAACCCACAGACACTAGAATTTGATCAAAGAAAAAGATCTTTATGATGAATACTTTCATTCTGAGGTCACTGGTTGAGCAGAAATGCATGGCTGATATTTTTGCCAACCACGTCTTAATCCAGATTCCTATTTTATTATTCCAAATAGGGTTTTAAAAAATGTCATTGACTCTTATCATTTCATCAACCGTACTTATTTGCAACTTAATTTATTGAAGGAATCTTATGTCCTAACCTGATGTAGGTTTAAGACATGCATTAATACAAATAACATCTGTATCTAAGACAGTAAGTTGATTCTTTGACCTGATGGACATCCAGGTCACCAGCTCAGCTCCTCCTTCATTATGCAATTGATTCCATTGACCCAAGTTATACTCCACTTGTCTTTTACAATGATTTGCTTTTATCAAATAAAAAGTGTGTTTTGTTTGGTTTAGTACATGTGTTTGCTTCCTCCTCTTGAGTTCACATACAAATGAAATCAGACGATGTCTGTTTTTCTCTGACTGACTTATCTCACTGTGTAGAGCTACATAATCTCCTTATTAAAAAAGAGTCTGCCTTCTTGATAATGTCTCACTTAAGTGCACTGTGACCAGAGAGAGAGCCTTCATGCGACTGAGTCTGTAAGTTGAAATTTACCCTGTATCCCGCCAGGTGGCTGAATATTATATATCTGTCCTATGGAACTATTCACTCTCCGTTTGCTTGCCACATACCCTCTATTTATTCTTTTCTTATTGTTTTGCTGCATATTGTAAAATTGCATGCCTACACAAGAGCAATTTTTATCAAATATAAATAGAACACAGTGTTTCCAAATGGGTGGGTTCTCCAGCAAATGATTGCAGTTTTCAAAGAAAATGATATTGCTGTGTTTGACCCCGCATTTCCATAGAGACTCAAGCATTAGGCAGATCATCGTATTTTGAATTGCTGTAGGTTTTTAGAGTGTTACCTCTCATCTCTGCATCCATGAGTTAAGTGCTCATTTTGTGGTGCATTTACCTCTTCTGCAGGTTTTATGCCACATGTCTTTGCTTTCGATAGTCTTTGCAGAGATCAAAACACGTCGTGATTCATCAGTCCACCTGTCCCAGGTAAGCTTGTTGACCCGTCTCCATAATGCCTACAAACCACTCTGTACCTTCTGCATCTAATGGCATGTTGAGTGATTTCCATTTTTTTGTTCCTACCAAGTTGCAAGGGAACATCCTCAGATGTGTTTCCTGAAGCCCTCAGAGTGGTGGAATGGCAGCCCTGTCTTCAAATTTCACAGAGGATGTCAAATGGGTTTCCAAAAGAGATGATCCATATTTAGTTTCAGCATCACAACCTCCTTTTCCCAATGAGAGCCATGTGCATGTTTCATGAATAGATTGGAGAGAGCCATCCTCTGTCTCTCAGGATGGTCACAACTTGCATTTCCTAACTCTAAATCCCAGGTAGTGGTCTGCTTTTCTTCTCTAGGAAAATCCTGTTCAAATATTTTGTCCACTTTTTCTAGCAATTTCTTTCTCTTTTTTGATTCATGAAAATGATTTTGAGACAGAGGCTCAGATATTGCTCCTTTATTAATTGTACATGTTGAATTGAAACTGCTTCCCATGGAGATCTTTGCATGCTCTTCCTGGTTGATTCCAAAGCCAATAAAAGTGGGGTTTTGCATATTAGTCCCATTATTCATATGCAATCCTTTCTGCATGTGCTCTTGGACCCTATTCGTGAGCATTCACAATTGAATAAGTTTCTGGAGCTGGTGTCTTCATCTGAGCGTGATTCGAGGAAAAGCCAAGCTTATTAATTGCCTTCCTTCTGAGTGAAAATTAAAGAACATTTTTCAGAATGCAGGGGGAAAGCAAACAAGAAATTAAATTAGTTAATTATTTGAGAAACCCTGTCGCACTCAAGGCAATGATTCTTCCTCTGAATTGAAAAGATCATTTTGAATGATCTAAACAAAAGGAGATAAACGAACAGGGGATAAAAAAAAGACAGCCTGGATTTGAAGGTACTGTCTGTTTATTTATCTAAGTGCCTTGAGATAAATCACTCGTGAGGTGATTGATAAGATTTTTGTCGCGAATGGCCTGTGCGTTTATGATGAAGGAAATTCAATGTTTTCCTCCAAGTCGCGGCCATTAGTGCTGATTGGGAGCTATATGGACTTAAACAGAAGCTCATATCTTCCAAAAGAGTCCACCTCCATGTCAAAAAATGGTAAGACAATGATAGAACGAGGTGTCCAGGGAAAAAACAAAGTAATTATGAGATGATGAGCTGACTAGGGATGTCAACAGGCTTGAATTGTTAGCAGACTTTAGGAACTAAACCTGCTAAGACCAGCACCTGCTGACTTCCCAACGTTCCTCAGCATCTAGAGATCTTGTGAAAATGCTTATTTGGATTCAGTGGTTCTGGGGTGGAGAGTGCAAAAATCTGTATTTCCTTTTTTTTTTTTTTTTTAAATATTGTGTCATATTTATTTTGTTCACAGGCTCTCTGCATGGAGGATGTTGAAATGGTACCTCCCTCTGTGTGCAGGTCCCAGCACCTCCTCCAGCAGATCCCAGGGCCCTTCTCCCCCACCTGCTCCCTCCTTCCTTCCCTGGTCCCTCCTCCCTCCACCCCTGGGAGCCGCCTTCTGTGTCCCGGGACCTCTGTGCTTGAGATTTATGTCTTTATCTCCACCTGGAGTAACACCATCCTGTCTTCTGTCTCTGACTCCTCTCACTCAGCAGGGTCCCCTCCAGGTCCCTCCAGGGGGAACAAAGGGCAGGATGTCACCTTCTTCACAGCTGCCTCCAGTCCCCTGGAGGGTCCACACCCCAGCGTCTCCCTCCGTCCTCTGTGGACGGGCCCGGAGGTCATGTCCAGGTCTCGTCTGCTGGGAACACGGGTGCAGATGTGTTTTCTGATGAGAGATGCTGCCTCCTCGAGGTCTCTGCCCAGGACGGGGTGGCTGGTTCTATGGTCGACCCATATTTTGAGGTTGGAGAAGAAAAGGAATTTCAATAACTTGGCTATGTCTTCATATCACTTACCTCATTGGGGACATCTGCAGGTGAACTGAATTTTAGAGATTCCTGCTGTGGGGTTCCATATTTGTCACAGAATCCAATGTTTTGTATTTCCTTTTCTGCTTTTTATACATTGCATTTCAGCAAACACATAATAGGTAAATTTGTGTCTTTTTGACTGATATTGTTTCCAGCTTGTCAACGAGTTTATTGGGAGCCCTCTGATGTGGAGAAATGCTGGTATTTCCAAGGGAAAACACACTGAGAGATTCTGTATGCAAGTGCGTTGGAACACGTCTTTGGGAGAACACACTGCCACCCACCCTACTACCTATCCAGTGTGTAGATTCACCAAGAGCAGGTTTGTGATGACAGAAAGTGGGGAACTGAAATGCCAGGCCAATGTTTCCATACTGAAATTCTGATGTTCAGGCTTTTTTTTTTAACAGGTTATTGAAGAAACGTGGCATGCTAACCTGATCAATGTTTAAAATGTCCATCTTGGGAAGGAGGATGCCTTTTTATTCAGGGGACTGATGCTTCTTTAAGGAGAGGCAACTCTTGCATCATGTCTTGGACAAAATAAGCCTCACCATTTATCAGTTCCATAGCAGGGACAGTGCTTGAGAGATGCCATCATCCTGGAAGCAGAGGTGAACTTGGCTTTTTTTCAAATAAGGAAGAGAGATGCGGGCAAGAAAGGAACAGAGGCATTCAAAGGTCTCCTCCACGTTCTGTTCCCCATGCTGTTCCAGGTAATAATTCTCACCTCTCCAGCGAGGGCCTTCTTCCTCAAATGTACACACCTAGTTATGGTCTGATTGCTCCCTTTCATGGCAAGGCAGACCTATCTGGCCTTCAGAATAAAGTCTTGATTAAATTCCTTGCAAAATGGACATGATCGTCCATCTGGCTGCATTTTTGTTTTCTCTTCATCCAAGTTCTATGCACATCCACCTCACCCAATCGGCTTGCCTTGGGAATGCAGGTTCACGAATTGATGTCTACCTTTTCCTGGCTGGGAAAACAAAGCAAAACATGCACTTCCTTTCTTCCAGAATGTTGGCTCAGAGTTTTCAGCCAGGTCTGTGGTGAGGAGCATTTTCCATTGGAAGGCAGGCACCGCTTCCTTGGGGGGACAGTTTCTGAGCTTTGATGAAACTCTGAGCTGCGCCTTCCAACTCTTCTGAACACACCTGGCAGGTTAGTACCTTTGCAACCTTTGTAAGTGAATTTCCTCTCTGTGCTGAATTCTGCAATGCGTCCCAAGCCTGTGGGAATGGAGATCTAGAATCCTCAGCGTGTGGAAGATGGGAATTTGCAAAGACCTCTGGAACAGACACCAATCCCATTCCCCTGAGAGTTCCTTGTCCCTCCCCGATCATTTCTGAGATGGGTACTCTGGCAGCAGGCATGATTGCAAGTCATTTTGATGCCAGGCTCCTTTTTCTTTCTTGCAGGGTGGGTTTCAGGGCGTGGTGCTGAGTTGGAGGGCTTTGGATGAAAGCTCTCAGAAGACAACCTTTATGTGATCCAACCATCAGAGGCTCCTGGGACTGGTCCCCTCGGATGGAGGTAAAAGTCATTTAACTGATGATGCTTGTCGGTGAAGAAAATCCATCATCTGTTCTGTTTCAGGTTCAGCTTTGTTGAGGCTCCGCAGAAAAGGGCATTTGAAAAGATGATCTGAGAGCAGTATTCAGTAATGGAGTGAGCTGTCGCCTGGAAGGGCGGCTGGCTCCCTGAGGTCGGACTGACATTTGTGCACTCTGACTCAGGTTTCCACGAAAGAGACTGCTGTACACAGAGCAGGGCAGACAAAGGGTTGGGAATATTCACACTTTCCTCCCCAGTATGGGGGCCAGGATGGAGAACAGGCTTTGCTTTTTTTTTTTTTTCTCTGTTTTTCAGGACAGAGAGGTCACCAGAGACACTTTCCTAGGAGGAGCGTGGAGAAGCAGGACGGGTGCAGAAAGGTAGTGAGGAATGAGCTGGAGTCTGTGATTTCACTGTCTGGTCATTGACTCATGTCCTGTGTTGGGACGTTCCCTCCATCACAGGACAGAGGAAATGAGAGTTGGTTAGAACATGAAAAGAATGTCTCTTTGCAGAGGAAGGAATCCTGACACTTGGGCACCTGGTGGACTCTTGGTGAGGAAACTGCTGGAACCCTCATGTGTCCCAGGGGATGCAGAATTGCTCTCTGGTCTGGGGTCTGCTTTAAAACATTCACTGATTTAAAAAAAAATGTACAGAAGGCACCTGCCTGCTCCCTATGATAGAAGTTTCAGGTGAGATCTCTGGTAAACTCACATCTGTGTCTAACACAGTAAGATCACCCCTCACAGACCAATTCCATCCTTCACATGCTTCTTAAGTTCATCTTATGGAAGGCACCCTGCATCTCACAGAATCTTGGTCTCAGATGAGCCTCTGCCCAAACGCACGTCTGCATTTAATACAGCGAGTTTATACCCAGAGTCCAGTTCTTTCCTTCATCCAGAGATGTGAGCCTTTGACCCAATTCACTCATCTTCCTCTCTCTTCCCTTCTGCTCACCTCACTGCTTTGTAAAGCACTTGAAAATGTGAATGAATGTGCTCTGCAGAAGAAGACAATGTCTGCCCATGTCTTTATGTCATGAAGCACTTTTAAGGTCCACCAGAGTATGTTTTCACACCTTGCCTGCAGAGGTCGTCAGGGGAATGCTGACATGTGAGCTTTGCAAATCACAGCTCTTGAAAACTGGCCTCCCAGGCACAGGCAATGCCTGGTCATAAAATAGGTTGCGATGACTTTCTTCTCTCCCACCGTCTGCTGAGAGGGTGAGTAGCTTGCTGGTTCCCAGCATCTGAGTACTTTGCAGCTGGCTGATTTCTTCAGTGTCACCTGGTCTTCAAGGCAGAAGGAAAGCAGGATGGGGAAAGGGACTTCTGAATCTCTTGTTGACCCTCATCCTGACCTCTCAGTCAGGGTGTCCGCATCAGGGGGTGACCGTGATCTTACCCAGATTGGCCTCCGAGCTCCTGGGAACTCCTCCTTTCAATGCTCTCTGTGTCGAATCCACCACAACGATTCTCCCATATCCAGAGAGACCACCTTTTGAACCGATGCCCCATCGTGAACTGAGCTTCAAGGGAAGCTCCAGTGTTGCAAGTGAACTTCAAAGTCCACTTTCTGATGCCAATCTCCACCCTCCGCTTCCCAAAGTCCCTGTACTGCTGATTCGAGACCTCTAGAATCATTATTTCTGCTCCCTTTCCTGAGTTATCAGCCTCTCTGCTGTCTCACCCCTCTACCCGTGGAACCTGAAGTATTCACACCCTGCCCGCCTTGATTTCTGTTACAGAGCATGTGTCCCCCACATGCTCTACTGGAGATCCAGCTTGCTTTTCTCGCAGAGTTTTACTCACGTTTTGGAACAGTGGTGAGAAACTTGGTGATGACGGGGTTACTTACTGATGTCAGTGGGGGTTCTCCAATCTTGATCTGATTTTTCATGTTTCCTAATATTTTATTTGACTTGTAGCCCACACTGGTTTGCTAAGGCTGCTCAAGCAATTTTACCACGCATGTGATGACTTAAAACAGAAAGTTATCCTTGCAATTCTGGAGAACAGAAGTCTGAAATCAAGGTGTCCACAGGGAAAAATTTCCACAAGAAGCTTCAGGAGATGGTCCTTCAAACCACTTCCACCTTTTGGGAACCTCCATCTGCAGATGCCTTCTCCTCTTGTCTGTGTCTCCTTTGGTGTCTTACATAAGCACACTTACCATTGTGTTGATCTCAACTTGAATGCAAGGTGATCTCATCTTGAAACTCTTCACATTGGAAAAGGACTTATTTCAAAGATCAATTGCATTTATAAATTCCAGGTGGACATTTTTTTAAGGCATACACAGCTTCAGAAGCCAGTCTAAATTATTGGGACCTTTAATTACAGAGACAACTGTAAATCTTTCGTCATCTCAGAAAAGAATCCTTCCTGTATCTCAGGGAAAAAGAAGCCATCATTAAGGAAGGCCTTGAATTTTCTCCATTTTTATGAACTTCAAATGATTCAGGTTATCTCAGGTTTGGTTTTCTTTCCTAACTAATGAACTTTTCTTGTCTCCTCTCGTTATATTTGATTGTGGCATTTTTCAACTATCTTCCAATGGTTTTCCCTCTGATGTCCTTAGGGAGTGGGATTTGTTATATCTTGTTTTCTTGTGCATAACCAGAAAATCTTCCACCTCTTAGTCTAGACACCAGACACACCCAGGTATGGAGGAGAAGGTGTAGGATTAGGAACCGATGCAGACAAGGTCGACGAAACGTAAGCTAAAAGCTGGAGAAGAAATGGGTATGGAGTCTACCTCGTGTTCCCAGAACAACGGGATCTGTTATGAAGTATCGGGGCAGAGTTAGCTACCTGTGTAGCCTGTGCTGCAAGATACTGACCTTTGCTTATCAAGTGAGAAGAAAGCAGGGAACCGTGTCCCCATGTGGAGAGTAAGCTCACAAAAGCTGAGTTGCTTCAGACATCGTCTACTCACAGATTGACCATCTTTGTAAAGACCATACCAACTTTGTCCCCCACCTCACTCAACATGGTTTGTAGCTTTGGGGGACCTTTCAAGATCTATTCCAGGTACTTTCATGTGAAAATCATGAGTTTTCATGCACTGAACCCCAAATTTCTCCCTTCCTTATCTTCTGGTTCCCCTACGCTAGCCATGGTTAACCATTTGTTAGATTATTGTATAAGCTGATTGATGTCCAGGACTGAATTATGCTCCCATTTTTTGTTATGTTTTTGCTAAGGCATCACAGACACACCCTGATTTGTCACTAAATGAATTAATGGATGGATGGGTGAAGAAAGTTTACTGTTTCGTGGTCTTGGACTCCTTTGGGAGTCTGGTGAAAGACAGATTTCCTTCCAAGTAGAAAAGACATTTCATCAACGTTACGTTAAGGAATATCTGAGTTTCTTGACATCCATACAATGGTTTTTGAGAACTAATAGGCACCAAAATGAGACATAGGCTATTACAAAATGACCTCCTCCTTCTCCTCCTCCTCCTGCTCCTTCACTTCCTGCTCCTCCTCTTCCTCCATCTCCTTCTCCTCCTTATCAGCCTCCTCCTCTTCCTGCTTCTCCTCCTGCTCAACCTCCTGCTCCTCCTCCTGCTCCTCCTCTTCCTGCAACTCCTGCTCCTCCTTCTCCTCCATCTCCTCCTGCTCTTCCTCCTCCTCATTCTCCTGCATCTCCTCCTCCTTCTCTTTCTCTTCCCCCTTCTTCTCCTGCTCCTCCTCCTGCTCCTCTTCCTTCTCTTCCTCCTGCTCCACCTCCTCCTACTCCTGCTCCTTCTCCTCATTCTCCTCCATCTCCTCCTCCTTCTCCTCCTCTTTCTCCTTCTTCTCCTATACGACACCTTCCATCTCCTACTCCTCCTCTTTCTTCTCCTCTTCTTCTTCCTTCTCCCCTCCTTCCTCCTTATTCTCCTACTTATTTTCTTCTATGCACCCCTCCCCCTTTTAAATCTTAAAACTTTTTAACAGGCAGTAACGTGTTTCAAGTGATTGACCCAGAAATGATTCAAAGTAAATTCCATTTCTCATTTACCCAGTTCAAGTATTGATTACGAGAGAGGTAAGGAGACTGGGTGTGTGTTAATGAGACTAGGGGAGAAATTGATTCTGTTTAGAAAGACAACTGTAATTGGCAACCACACCAACTGCATAATTGAATTAACTCCTTTTTTTCTGTTTCTGGTGATGAATAGAACATTCTGGAAACTGGAGGATGAGGTGCAAATGGATACAGGTCCTCTGCTTCAATTAGAAATATCAGTCTCACCCTTCTATATTTCCCCCTTAAGTCACTACCTGAATGTGCCTCTTCAGGATATATCTCCATTACTTAGTTTCTCCATCTACTCTTGGAGTGTGAATAGATTTTGCTTTCTCATTTTCTGAGATTTCTGTGAAGCTCAGATGTGGAGAAATTAAATTGAAAGTAATATAAACACTGCAAGGTGTGCATTGAAAATTACGAAGGCTATGAAGTTTATTAAATTCTTTTGATTAACTGTTATTGAGCAGGTATACATAACTGAGCTGTGAAAATGTAATCAAAGTAAAAAAGTTTGGGAAACAAAATATTTTGGAGATCCAGTGCCCTGAAATGGAGAGTGTTTGGTAGGGATTTAAAGGCATCAACATGACTTCTGCTCATGCTGGTTGTGAAACAATTAAGCAATTGTTTTGTTTTCATTCAGAATCAGGGCAAACATTAAGTGAGGATCTTACTCAAGTGTCTTTAGGGGATTATAGGGTCAAGCATTCATTTATTCTTATTTAGAAATGTTTTATGAGGTCATAAAAAAGATAAAAAGCAACCCAAATATCCTGCTTTCTCCTTCTCCTTCTCCTCCTCCTCCTCTTCCTTCTTCTTCCTCTTCTTCTTCATCATCTGCTTCCATGATCTCCTCCTCCTTCATCTCTTCCTCCTTCTCCTCCTGATTCTCCTTCTTCATGAAGAAATAACTTCAGCTTTTTTGTTCTTCTATTCATTTTCTATGTCATCGTGTCTCAATCAGGAATGACTGCTCACAGGAGGCATTTGGACATTTGTAAACTTTTTGTATATTGCATTTAGGCATATGTGTGTGTGTGTGTGTGTGTGTGTGTGTGTACATGGATTCTACTGAGATCTAGTGTGGGTAGAGAGACCAGGGATACTATTCACATTTTATAATGCCCAGGACACCTCACAAAGATTTTCTAGTCCCAAAAGTCAATGCTGCTTGAACTGAGAAACATAGATTATGGATATATATTTTGCAGTATTGAGTACCAATTTCTACCCACCATGATGGAGTATAGATGGTTTCACACATTTTTAATGGTTTATTTTATGTGTGAACATGATTAGGTCTACAGTTCCCTGATATTTGTTTATACACTATTTCTGGTTTTGTGTGTGAGGGTGTTTCTGCGTGAGATTAGCATTGGAATTGTTGGATTGAGTATAACAGATGGCCCTCCCCATGCATGTGGGTGGACCTAATCCAAATAAGTAAAGATCTAAATAGAATAAAATGTGAACAAAGAGAGAACACACACTCTCTCTCCATCTCTCTTCACTCCTTCCCTCCCCTTTCATTGTGACTCACTGCTTGAAATGTGACATCCATCCTTATCTTGCCCACAGATGAAGTTACACCATCACCTCTCTTAGATTTTAGGTGTGTAAACTCAGATAAGAATTGAAAGTCACTGACTTTGTGTTTTTCTCAGTTTGCAGATAACAAATTGCAAAATTTCTTAGCCTCTGTAACAACATGAGCTAATTCTTAGCATTCATCTATATTTCTACCCTCCATCCATTAATACATCTATATTTTATCATGTCTCTATCATCTATCCATCCATCGTTCTATATCCATCATCTATATATCTTCTATCTTACATCATCCTTCCATCCATCCAATACCTATCATCTGTGTCAACTCATTCATTCATCCATCATCCATCATCTATCCATCCATCCATCCATCATCCACCCATCATCCATCCATCATCCATCACCATCCATCATCCATCATCATCCATTATCCATCCATCCATCTATCTACATCTCATCTCATCATCATCATCTTTCATCTCTCTCAATTATTTATTCATCCTTCTATCCTTCATCCATCCATCATCTATCTACGAATGTATCAATCTATAATTTCTGTCAATTATTTGCTCATCCATCTATCACCTGTCATATTTCTCTGGGGAATCTTAATGTCTATTTCATTCAGGTTGAAAATCTTGTGACTATAACATTTTATCTTATCCTATATGGACTAAAACACCATTGATGATTTGTAGTAGCTGCTTCACGGTCAGAAAAATGTGTGAATCCTATTTTAGATACCGGGCTTATGTGTCAAAGCTAGCTTTCAACTTCTGATGAGTCTATGTGTTGTGAGTGGCAATCAGAAGCAACTCTAGCACAGGTTTTGTTTGGGAAGCCTCTTACACTGTTGGCATAATTTGGGGCATCAAGTTCTGAATTATACTGAGGTAGACACAATTCTTGCCAATGCTTTCATGTACTGTTTTAAGACAAGTTGCTTCCTATTTAGTCTTTGAGGGTTTCATCTATAGCTCTCAATCCTCATCCCTTAGCCACACTAAAAACGACTATGTCCACGACTAAGGATTCCCAAAGGCAGTGAGTATGGCTTGGCTAGATTGTCTTGGTTTAATGTTATTGTCACATATAAAGCTAATTAAAATTTCCCACCAACATTTTGCAATGCAATTTTCTTTTTTGCTAGCAGATATAGCGGAAGTATTTTTATTGTTTGCTGTGTAATGGGTTTTTTCCTGCAAATTACTCAGGTAGGGGAAGCCAAGAATGTCATTTGCGATAAGTGGAGGGGTGATGTGAGGAGCTCCTACACATGGTAACTCCATGCACAGAGTTACCATGGGAACTAATGATCCTTGCGTGTTTTCTGCGTACATTCCATCTTTTCTCTTTTCAGACTACAGAACAGACATTCATCTGGGAAACTCCGCCATCACCAAGACGGTCATGATATCATAATGAGCTCCTTTTTCTGCCTTTGCAAAGCCAGAGACTTGGCCTGCACATTCTCCTTGGGGCAAGAATTTTCCAACTCAGTTTGAAGGTGAGCTATCTTTTTTTTTTTAACAGCACTTCAACTGAACTTGATGATCAATGCTGTGAGATTTAAGCCACTCTTTATTATAAGCTCCTGAAAGACATCAAAAAAGCAGTAAAGGTTGGACAAAGCTCTGTTGTCAACAGTCCGGGGATATTTCTAATCAAAGGACCAGTCTTCTAACGTTTTTCCCTCTGGCCGCCATCACCATGAAAAGGACAAGAGTATGGACTAGAGTTCACTTTCTGCTTGGAGTCGAGTGGATGTTTATGATGAAGAGCTCTTAGAGGTTAAGTACTCATTTTGTTTTGGAAAACAGTTGAGATGAATGTCAATATGAAAGTTGTAGGTTGAGAGAGTTTCTAGAGAATCGAGGGGAAGCTGGAGGCTTAGCTCCGTGGCAGCTGGCAATTACGGGGGTTGCTTTCTATTGGGTAATGAGCATTTGGGGAGCCCACTAAATCCTCCTGTGCTCGAGGCAAAGCAGATGGTGAGCGGGGGTTCTGCAGCAGATAATGAGACAGAGATAGAAAGTGCCAAAGATGGCAAGCTGGTGGGGAAGTTGATGCAGAAATGAAAATTGACATATCAAGCCATTGGAAGAGAGGACTCTTCAGTGCCTCAGTGGAGGACTTCAGAGTCTGCATCGTGTTCTGTGCTGTGTCTTATTAGGATGTGGTGAAGGAACCTTGATCTCCATCATCAGATACTAATTGTGAATATCCAAGACATCCCCAGACATTGTCATGTGTCTGTTGGGGCTGAATTTGCACCCAGTTGACCATTGGTCGACTTAGATGGAATCAAACTGCTGTGGGACATCAGAAGATTTCCTATAGGAAGCCCTATCGAGTCCTTTTGGCCCACAAATGAGGAGAAAGATCAGTAGAATTGATGCTGTCTTTATTCAATGTGTATTTTAATTTACTTTTTTCTAAATTTGTTGGAAGAAACATGACATTCCTAACATAAGACAGGTTCAGGTGTCCCTCACCATAAATCAGCATCTTTCTCAAAGACATTGTTTACCACCCATATGACAGTCAGATTTCTGTCCATCCATTGTCCCTTAAATATTTTATCATGTGTAAATGATCTGTCAATGTGACTTCAGTCCCTCTATACCCTCCACCTTTCTATTTCCTTAAGCATAGTCTACAGAGGGATGTTATAGTGTCCTGAATCACCCACATCAGAAAGATTTCTTTTAACGACTTGTATTAAAGGAAATTGGCATTACAACATGATGTACGTTCAAAAGGAAAAAGGTAACATGGGTCAACCATTATGATGAGCAGTTGAATGGTGTTCAACATGGAGAATGGAGATCCCATAGGATCCTGTGATCCTATGTGTGGGTATTTATCCTAAAATCACTCACTGAAATTCAAATATGCAGCATTATTTAGAAGAGACCAGAAGCAGATACTTCCCAAGTGCCCATTGCCAGATGACGGATAAAGAAGATGGGGTATCTAGATCCATCTTGGAATATCACAGAGCCCTAAAAAGGATGGAATCTTACCATTGGCAACCACATGGATGGAACTAGAGGGGAGGATTTTCAGGATGATATCCCCCAAAGCATAGAGCATGTGAAATAATGAAGCAATAATAAATAATAAATAAACATATGAAAATTTCTGATGATGCACTTTCCACTGACCCATTGGTATCCATCAATTTTATCATGACAGGAAGAAAAGCAGAGGGACCTAATCTCCAAACACAGAGCACTCATATCTCCTATAATGGGCTACAGTCTTTTACAGAAGATTAAAACCAAGTGAAATGCTATATTTGCAAAGCATTGTGTGGTGTTTATTTTCTTGTTTTGCATAAGAGATTAGTTAGGGCTCTTAACAGTCACTGTGGGACTGTGTCCACAATTCTAGGTTTTCCAATAAAAATGTTAAATATGCCAGTATCGATCAGGATACAAACTAGTATTGTGTTTAAAAAAAAAAAAGTGACTGGTTACATAGTATGGTGGAGCAGAAAAATAGATGATCATACCCATCTTCATAGCATGAATATCATTGACTTCATTTTATTCACAGGGTAGAGATAATGGTAGAAAGCAATTGTCATTTATACTCATAGTCTCTTTATCCCTATGAATCTACATGCTCATATTTATAGATTTTGAAGAAGTTAATCCTGCTGACTTCTATCTCTGGAAATAAAATGTCTTCTGACTATTGAG
The DNA here is from genome assembly GCA_004363575.1 of Solenodon paradoxus. NCBI lineage: Eukaryota > Metazoa > Chordata > Mammalia > Eulipotyphla > Solenodontidae > Solenodon > Solenodon paradoxus. Next base: position 17,868 of record RJWH01006898.1, on the reverse strand, counting down.
CGGTGAATTCTGTCACCAGATTTTGGACTGGACACATTTGTCTGGAAGTGGGGGTTTCAGTAAGATATTTTCTCTGCAAAAATAATTAGAACGCTCCAGCTCTGCATCTGGAGAGCCCTGGAATAATATGAAAGCAGAAAGAAATAGATTCAACTTCTTTATTTAAAAATTTCTCTGCCAACTAGAAGCCTTGCAACAACATTTTAATGTGAATCATAATCACTCACTCTCTTAATATGATCCCATGTCAGACAAAAAAAAAAAAAAAAAAGGGAATGCTATTAACCTATTAACTGTTACATTTGAGTATTATCGTTTTGTTAATTTTTCCATATCTTATGGACCTACAGGTCCATATTCTACTGGTTTCTTAAATGGTTTCCAAAGAAATACCATCTTTTTTGTGTCACAGGAGACTGTCTCCCTTCCTCCCCGTGATGTTCTCCTTATTTGAGGGTTTTCAGAGTGTATGAATGTATGTAATCCAATAATTTCAATTATGCTATTTAGCATGTGTCCTGATCTTGTTTAAAGGAAAGGGGCAGGCAGGCAGGAAAGAAGGTGAGCCCACAGCCAGGAAGAGGGAGGAGGAGCAAGCATTTTCTTAATTTTATTTAGTTGCTCGTGTTCGTGGTTCTACCTGCCCTGGGACTCAAACCTGGGACGTCGCGGCGGGTGTGGGCCGTACCCAACCCCTGCTCCACCAGGGGGCGCTTGTCTTGGTGGATGAGAATCACGCCCAAGTGGATCCCACCCCGGGTTCAGTCACATTTTCAACCGTCTGGTTTGCGCATGTGTGTTGTGCGCACATTTTGGGACCACTTATTTGGCTATTTCTCTGGTTTAGGTCGCTGTCTGATTTTCAAGACCGGGCATTGACAACTCAGCCTGTGTGCATTCCCCATGTCAGCCAGCCCCAGGGCTCTCCTGCCCGTCACCACCACCCCAGAGAAGTTGACAATCTGGAAAGATCATCCTTTTCCTTCCTTGGAGGAATCCATCCCTTCCCTGTTCCCAGTGGAACGGCCATGATGATCCAAGGTCACCTCTGTTGAAACCTTGCTTTCATGCCTCTGCCTATTTTCCACGTAGTGATGGTGCTGTGAATGCAGGTGTTTCCCTTCCAGCCCCCACCGCCGTGTTGTGTTCTCCACGGGGACGATGGACTTTATCTCATTTCTTCCGACGGCTCCGTGAGCGTGGAGAACTTTCTATTCACTCTTGGCGACGCGTGAACGCTCTTGGCGAACGCATCTGCTCAGCAGGACATGTTTCTACCACATTCTAACCTGTAAAATGACCCCGTTACTTCTCACGGGAATCGGACACCTTTTGGTCACTTGAGCTGGTGCATTCTGAGTCCTCAGGTGCCGCCCAGACACCCTGCAAACTGTGCACCTGCGTTGACAGAAAGTTCCTCTTGGAAGGGTCCTGTCCTCGGTGATAGGACTTGTCAGAGAAATGCAATATTCCCGTCATCATCTGGGGATTAAGGATGCTTGGTCAGTGACTAGCATCCCTGGGCAGAAAGGAGAAGAGACCCTCTGGATCTAGGGCTTGCAGATTTATTTTTGTCACTGCCTCCTCTAGCTCCATTCATGTTCCCCTTCTGTCGATTCCAGTCCTTGCTGATAGAATTTGTATGAACCATGGACCTGTCCCCATCCACATGCTTTCATGAAGCAGGGAGATTTATTCTTCTCATGCATGAGGGACATTTTAAAATTTGTGTTTAGGAACTTTGATTTAGGAATCCTTACAAGGTAGAGCAAAATAACTGCTGTAGTTTTCTTGTCAGGAAAAGTTCTTGATACTGTAGTTTTCTTGTCCGGAAAAGTTCTTGATAAATGGTAATTACGGGCCATCTATGGAGCTGGAGCTGGTGTGTATGAGATAATTTGCAAGTAAAACAGTGACACATTGCGGCAATTTTTGCTAGCTTTTCACCTGACCCCTCAGGTCATGCCTATGGCCTCGCATGCTCTGAGTCTGTACCTGAGTGTGGCTGGACTGAAAACATCAGAGACGTGTAAATGGAAAGGTTCTCTTGTGTGGATGCAAAAATGTCTTAGAAACATAAACATTCTGGATGTACAAGACGGAATAATGCTTTTCAAAGGTATTGAAGGAAAGTTCTCCCCGAGGTGCTCATGACAGTCTCCCCGAGGTGCTCAGGACAGTCTCCCCGAGGTGCTCAGGACAGTCTCCCCGAGGTGCTCAGGACAGTCTCCCCGAGGTGCTCAGGATGGGCCTCCTCTAAATCCTCAGAAGTGGTCTCCTCAAGAAGCTCAGAGAGGCCACCCCTAGATGTTTTACTTCTGCCTGTGGATTATTTTGCACTAAAGTCAATGAAAACCCTATATGCTCAGGAGAAACTTTTGGCCACCCTCATTACCTATAATAATGAAAATTTGGGCATTACCCAGTGTTACAGTTATCTGCAGATACTCCCTTTCTGTTGGAGAAGCCTCTTTCTATGGAGGGTAAATATGTCATCACAGAGCACTTGGCCTTTTTCATTTGAGTCCTCCTCTCCTCCTCAGGTGGGACCTCTCGTCTACCTGAAGGCCAAAACCTTTGTCCCATCCTTAGCTTAGGAAACACACCCTCCTATTGTCTACATGTCTGTAAAATCCATACCCCTGTGAATTTTCTACAGATACGTAAAGAAATTTCTTCTTTTCTCCTCCTAATCTCTCTGGTGTGAATTTCCTTGTTCAAGTCTCCCTGAGCAAAACCCAGAGGGGTAAGGGGAATTTTTCAGGGACTAGGCAGAGTTTAGACCCTAAATAGGGTCCATTAGATGGTAGACAGTATTTACAGAAAAAGTTGTTGATTTTTTGGAGCATAAATAGTGAAATCATTCTACTGTGTCCCATCTCCCTCATGAGGAGTGTGTTTTCCCTTTGACGAGAAAGATTCAACTTGTCGTTGTTGACTTCGAGATGCAGAGGATGGCTGCAAGGGCCAGAGAAACTTTTGGGACTAAACTCTTCAAAGAACATTTTGAGATGTGGTGTGAGGCATCTCAAAAAATATGTGGGTGATTCAAAACCATGATAGAAGTTAAATCTCAGCTAAATGGCTGACACTCTTTGGTGAAGAGACACCTACCTTTTCTCCTGTTGAACGACTTTGGCTAAGAAGTTGGTGGCTGCTTTTGTCATATTAAGTTCTGTGGTTAAGAAAGGACACTGGGCTATTTCTCCATGAGTAGCCTTCATCCAGTTGGTATTTAGATGAAAACACGCCTGGAATTGTGATGAATGCAATCAAGCCTTCCAAACTCTGAAAATGCATTTCTGAATGTCTCTGTGTGACAATGACTCCATTTTTCTCTTCAGAAAATACGTTTGCAAGCATGAAATAAAATGGCATGGTTTCCGCCGCCTGCACCCAGCATTTCTCTGATGCCGTTGGCTGACCAGGCACGCCGTGTAGTGAAAAGGACTTCAAGAAACCCTGTGAAGCATGGCATGCATCTAAGGTTGGATGCCTTTTCTTTCTTCTAATGGAGACATGGACGGTCTGCAGGCCTGAGACCTGTATCCACAGACAATAAAACTCCCAGAGTGATTGAGATCCAGATCATCACCCATTTCATCCATCGCCTCTTGGTCCTGGGGCCTCCTTGCTATTTTATGTGCATTCTTATGTATTTCACAGATGCAATTTTCTCTCCAATTGCACATCCAGGAAGGTCAAAGACTTCTTCATTCCAAAACTTTTGACACCTCACTCGATTTTGTTGCGGGGCAGCTCCTTGCTATTCCAAGAAGCACCTGCACTTCTGATAACGGAGAGTTAACCAACGGTGGGCTTCTGAATCCCAGATGCTTTGGGAGGGGTCAGAAATGGACTCAGTAGTGCCTTTCGGTCAGGTCTATGCTAAATGCTGGTGTGGGTTAAGGCTGAGTGAGGGGGTAGAGGCAGAAATACATGAGAATGAGGGTGATCAGCAATGGGACACAGAAAAATGGCGTCCGATTAGTTAGGATGTTTTATGACCTGCTTCTTTTTCTAAGTGAGGACTCTAGTTTTTAGAACATTTTGAGGTTCACAGGGAATTTGAGAGGAAAATACAGAGTTGTCTCCTGTCCCTCGACATACAGAAATCCCTCATTATCAGCATTTCCATCAGAGGGGATTGGCTATAACTCATGAACCTCCCTTTAGACACGATTACCAACCAGACTTCAGTGTCCTCATGGATGCCGGGCATTCTTTAGACTTGGACAAATGTATGATGGCATCTCTCTACCATTTGAATATTATATAGAGTTTCACCAGCTTAAAAATGCTCTGCTCCATCTTGCCATGTCTCCTCCTCCCACTCAGACAACCCCTGATGTTTAATGTTTCCTTGTTCTTGCCTTTTCCATAGTGTTCTAACAGCGTTGGAATCAAAGAGTATGCAGACTTTGCAGACTGGCTTCTCTCCATTCGTGAAATGCATTTGCAGTTCCCCCATATCTCTTCATGTCTTAAATCTCCTTTCTTTTTTAGTGATAGAAGATATTTCATGAGCTGCATGGACCTAGGTTTATCCATCCACCCGACCAAAGGATCTTGTGGTGACGTGCAAGTTTTGACAGTGATGAAGACACCTGTGATAAACAGATGAGTGTCTGTGTGTGTGTGTGTGTGTGTGTGTACTGACTTTTCTGTGGATGGAAGCGTTCAAGATTTGGGGTAAATTCTCAACAGCCTGAGAGAGACACGCTATATATATATATATCTGTATGTAACCTATTGCTTTTGCTTTCTTTTCTTACCTTGAGAACCCTTATTACTATATCAGCAAGATGATTAGGAAGTGGTTGAAGTTCAGACCTTTTCTCGACTTCAACAGGGACATCTTTGAAAGAGGGACCAACCTACCCACCTCCTAGCGTTCTTATGAAAATTGAAAGTGGTAGGTTGAGGGCACATGGTGGTGGAGCCCACTGGACAAGGGGGAAGAACACTTGCTGAACACTGGTGGAGGGCAGGGCGTGTTGAAATATATCTAGGAAATGGGGAACCTCTCCCTAGGAAACTATTTCAATGTGCAGAATGATTACTGCAATAAAAACAAATTAAAAAACTTAAATACCATCAGTAGAAAAAAAAATTACTTTCCTTAACACGCTGGGTATATTTCTTGAAACAGTATGTGGGGATGTTTAAAAATCAATGCATTCCTGGCCCTCCTGGGTGGCTTAGTGAATAAGTCCACTGGATGGACCCACATCCATCCCCAGGACCCAGGTTTGAGACCTGAGACCAGGGGAGACCACCAAGGTGACCAACCACATAAACGCTCCTTCCGCTTCTCTGTTTCTCCCTGCCTGCTGACTCATCTTCACTTCTGTCTGAACCTTCTTTTCAAAAAACATAAGTGTATATGAGTGAAATAACTCTTGTTCAGCTCTCTGGTACCTTCTCAAAGACAGTGGTCTAGATGGGGAGGAAGGGTCTGTGCTGGTTGATGGGGAACTTGAGGTTCTTGGATTATGTATGGTCAGTGAGTCATGCAGATTTACCATTGACAGACTTGTAGGCTCAAGGTTTCACTGTAACAACTCCGAGTAACTCAAGACCTCAACCTTGGGTTGAGGAAGACCTAGACCCTAAGTGGGAGAAACGCTCCTGGGTTATGAAGCTCAGCCAACTGTGTATTCAATGGGACACAGACTTTGGAATAAAACAGCCAGTCTGATTTATTTTAGAGGTTTTCTGCTCACTCAACCTGGGTAAGTTTTGACAAGGTCCCGTCAGCTTCCAACTCCAGCTTTCTCATTCACCTATTCTGTGTAAAGATGGGAAACCTTTGAGAGAGAAGAAAAAGAAGGAAGTGGCCTCTCTCCCACTTAGGAAGGAGAGAAGCAGGACTGATTGGGTCAGACAAACCATGAATGAATTCATGGGAAGATACTGGTGTTAGGATTCATTTTAATTTGATTTGTAGATTTTGCTTAGTGACCCTAAAGGAAGCTAGTCTACCATTTAGGGTAGTGAAGAATGGAATCATAATATCAGAAGATTTCCAAGGCAAAACTCCTTCATATCTATGCAACAGGGAAGAGAAAGCATGTTAAGAATGGTAGACGCTGTGCATGAGTATACTTCATGAAAGTGATGACTGCAGATGATATTACCCAGATATCAGTTGATATCAGGATATGCCTGCTAACGTGGTCTGATTCTATGTTGTGAAAGCAATCTTTGTAATTTTACTATGTGTGTCTATCTATCTGTATCTATCATTCATCCATCATTCATCATCCATCATCCATCCATCATCTATCCATCATCCATCCATCATCTAGTCATCATCCATAATCCATCCCATCCATCACCCATTATCCATCCATCCTCCATCCATCATCATCCATCATCCATACATCATTATCCACCATCCATCCATCCATCATCCATCCTCCACCCACCATCCATCCATCATCATCCATAATTCATCCATCATCATCATCCATCATTCATCCATCATCATCCATCATCCATCATCCATCCATCATCATCCATCACCATCATCCATTATCCATCCACTATCCATCCACCCATCCATCCCTTATCTGTTCATCCATCTTCCATTCATCCATCCATCATCTATCTAAATTTCCTGAGAAATATCAGAAGAAATTCCTTCATGAAAATTAAATCTCATTATCACACAACACATAATCAAGCATATCAAGGCTTAAGTGATAATATACAGGTTTTTGTTTCCTAGTAAACAGAATTTGCTAAGCTAAAAAACTCAAACATGCATTTATAATCATGCATCACTTAATGACTGGATTATATGTTCTGGGAAATGGGTCATCAGTAATCTTATCCTTGGGCAGATGTCCTAGAGTGTAATTACACAAATCTACATGGAACTATCTGTCACCCAACTATACGCTATGGTATTGTTGGGTCTGCTATTGACTGAACATTGTTGAATTAATGGAGGCATTTACTTTATGCTGGTGTGATATTGGCATTTGGCTTACTGAGTTTTCTGCTCAGGGTCGTACCAAGGTTAAATAAGGATAGAACATTGGCTGTATGATTTTTCTCTGTATCTCAGAACCCTTCTGAGCCCATAGGGTTGTTCTCCAATTTCAGTTTACAAATATTGTAAGACTCAGGTCCACAGGTTATTTCTGGCTATATTTGGGGCTCTTAGTGGTTTCCAACAAATCTTTCTTCACAGGAAGCTCACAATGTGGAACTTGACTCTTCAAAGTTAGTCGGAGGATCTGTCGCTCATACTGTTAAATCATAACAATATGGTAGCTGCCTTCTTTAAGACCAATAGAAATATCTCAGAGTGCTGAAGGCAGAATCCCATCAATCATAACCTAATTATATGGTGTCATGATGTTACTTTGGTCACACTGAATGGGTTAGAAGCCAGTTACAAGTCCAACCTTCACAACAGAAGAGGGGCATATGGGTCCATACCAAGAATGACTCATCTGAGGGTCATCAGATTGGGTGTCTTCCATTGTCTGATGTTTTTCAGTGGATTTTTGACCAAAGGACAAAGATTAACCACAATACCATCATTAAGAGGACTCAGTGGTCTGACTTGGGCAAAACCAGAGGTGCAAAATTATCTGTGTATCATCCTCTCGATTTCCAAGAGATTTATTTTTTCCTCAGGATCTTACATTAGCTCACTGGAGAAAACATCTCAAATATTTGCAGGAAATAACCCAATGAAGTCACCTCTCACATTGCATTTCCCATGCCTGACAAGATTCAGGACACGCGTCCTCAGGCAAACCTCAATCGCAGTGAAAAAAAATATTAAACTACCAACACCTTTCTGTTTCATTTAGCGTGGAGTTGTGGGTAATGAAATGAGATTCCGATTCTCTGCGTGAACTGTCCATCAAATGGAACATCCTTATCTCTGATGTGTGCGGATCTTGCTTATTTGATGTTAGGTAACATCTCAGCTCTGTGAGCAAATCCTATTTTTGATGTGCCTGATAACGGGGAAAGATGGTTGACAAAGCGAGATTGTCACTATGCATTGCACCAAAGTACTGGAGATTGGTATCAGCATGTTAGCTGCAAGCCATTCTTCAATACTCACCTGAGTTATCTGGCCTCAGATAAATCTTCGGGGGCATGGTATCACACGTTCATTTTGCATTATGAATAAGAGAGAGGTCACTTCAATCTGTACTCCTGGTGACTCTGAGCCCACTCAATGCATGAGGTGATCAGATTTATTCTCCAGCTCAGGTTGAAGTGGATTAAAATTGAGGCTACCTCTTAGTATTTGGTTCTGTAAAGGGCAAGGAACAATTTATGGAATGGTGGGAGAATCACAAACATTGATCACGTTGTAATTAAAGAAATGTTTTGTTTTGTTTTTTTTTTTGGCTTAGACCTTTACTGCATTGTCCCTGCTCTCTGGAATTTGTGAAGATATTCTTGAAGATACCATGACTGGAGAACACTCCCCAAATGCCTTAAAGTTTACCATCTTTGGCCTCTTAGCAGCAAATGAGACAGAGGTAGAAACTTGAAGAGCAAAGGTCTCACCATGAGTCAAATTACTCAGAGAGGACATTTAGAATCCTTCACATGCAAGACCATTCACTGCATTTCCAAACCCTCATTCTCTGCATGTAGGACTAGGAGACAGGTATCCTTATACATTAAGAATGCAATTCCTTATCCCCTCTCCATCATAACATACACTGAGTTGCTCAGGGAAAAAAATTCCTCCAACGAACTGCATTTCCAGGATTTTCCCAGCCTCTGTCAATAGAATCTGAAAATGCATTCCCATGACGAGAGATAAGCTAGAACTCTTGAGTGATGCTCTACGGTTGGTTAGAAGGAATGATATGGTTTACTAAGCCTTGGTTTATTTCCATTTGGAGTTCAAAGGAGACATCTCCAGGTAACTCTTGAACTCATTCTTCATGAACGTCCAATGACGACTCTATTGTTGAAGTTAGAGGTGGAGACTATTACTCTTGGAACCTACTGGGAGCCTGGCTCCCCTTGCCCTCATAACACGTGTTTCCTTGGATGAGAGTGAATTCGGTTGGGATTTTGAAGGGTCTCGGTTTCCCAGAAGAATCCCTTCATCCTTGTAGACTCACCAAGAGTCTCTTCTCCGATCCATGCATGACCAATATGCGTATCACAGTAGTTCAGGAAAGATGCCCAAATCTTACAGGTTGTGACTGATGGTTATTTTGGTATTTGGCAGGAGGTCCACTTTTCTGTGTCCCCACCCATGTTATAACTCCCTGGATCCCATTCATGAGTCCCTGGACTCAAGGCACATGGACCATTGGAGTCTCAGACATGGCGGTCGAAGAAGATCTACCTTCAGTGACTGAACATGAGAACTACTGCTGCTGCTTATCATTAAGAAACTTTCTTATCATCAATTTTATTGAAGAAACTTAGCTTCATAGCATTCATAGAGTTGAAAGAATCATAGATTTCACGGGGGACCCTTTGTACATCTACATCTGTTTTGGATGCTGTCAACGGGTCGCCACCATTCCAGCTCTTCCTTCACCATATAGCTCCTCCCCGTCACCCAGTTTTCCCCAGCGCCTTTCCTCCTCCTTCCTTCTTAGAACCACTAATTTGAATTTATTCACTGAACATTTGTTGTTGGTTCATGCAATTCCATGACTTGTTTGGTTTCTCTGTATCCCACAGATGAGTCAAATCCTACAATGTTTTCTCCTTTTGACTTCTCTCATAATCAGAAGCACATTCCTTCTAGGTCCATTCATGCTGTTATCAATAGTAGGATTTCCTCTCTCTCTCTCTCTCTTTTTTTTGTTAGCTGAGGAGTACTTAACTATATATCAGCCCACTCCTTTTCTATCCACTCATCTCTGCAGGGGCATTTACTTTCCAGATCTTAACTATTGTAAATAATGCAGACCATTGACTGGGAGATGCAGGAATCTCTCTGAAGCAGTGCTTTTTTTTTTTTTTAGGGAAACACCCTGAAGTGGGGTGATGGAATCTGATGGAATATATTGGAAAGGATGGCGCCATGACTAAACTTATTCCTTCCTGGGAGGCTTTTCCACCATGCTGCCATGTTCCTCAAGGAAGATTTGGGCATCCGTGATTTATTGGTGGGGCCATAATGATGCCATGAAAATATCATGTCTGATAAATTATGAGGTAGATTCTTTATAAGTATTGAAGAGAACCCAAATTCAACTCTATGTAGGTAATGAATCAAACCTGGTTTCCTCAGTAAGGCTTGCATCAAGACTCTCATAACACATGAGAAATTCCTCCGTAATTTTGGCAGAAATGCTGGTGTCATCTGCTTAGGCAGTAAAAGAAGCTCAGATTGACCTCCCCTCTCTCGTTATGGCTCCTAGAATAAACTCATGATCTCATTTGCCCTGCCCAGACAGATGAGTCATGGTTAATTGGCATGGATCCATTAGAGAAATTGCATGCACCTTCCAATTCCAGAGGGTCCTGATGTTTCTTGCAGAGAAGTGACTGACCTCATGTTCACAGAATCATGGGTTGACTTTGACTCAAAAATCGGAGATGTTGTTTCTTTCCTCCAGGGAAGTGACAGATTAATGAGAACATCAGTGGGTGCTGGCAGGCAGGCTGGAGAGAAGCCATGAGAAAGGACTGTCCCAACTTCTCTATGCAGGTGAAGCCTGGCTATTACAGGTAACAAGGTCACTTGCAGAGTGTTTGGTGACAGAACGAAAGCAACTGTGGACTCTCAGGATTTTGCAATGTGGAATTGGAATGCAGTGGGACTTTGCGATGCTCCATGAGTTGGTCCTACAGAAAAGACAGGTGGCTGTCACTCCAAGTTAGTGAACCAGGGTCCCTTTGGAGCTGATGACCAAGGTTTGTCCTCAAGTGATGACACCATATGTCCATGAGCAAGATATCAGAATTCCAGTGGGTCCATAGCTTCATCAACACTGGGTATTTTCCCATTTTCTTTCTGTCTTTCAGAGGTTTTGGTGGCATGGAAATATTTGAGGGTGGTGTTTAGGTGCATCTTCTGCATGTCTAAGGATGCTGAGCATTTTTTAAAAAATAATGTTGAAGTCTCTTTGATTCCCAACACGAGACACATTTGAGGAGCGTAGGTCTTCTCTTCCTCAAATATATCAGGCACAATGTCCATGAAAAAAATCTGCAGCTGTTACAGAAAAAGCAGTTGGCTAAGAGGGGAGGGAATCAGATGATGGAATTTCCTTCCCTTTGGTTTTACAGGATTCTGGGCATCAGCAAGAACAAATATCTATGCTTTGTTGTTATTTATCACCATCTAATGCAATAATGATATTTTAGAATGGCTTTCTGCTTCTCACGCCCCGAGGCAGTTTACATTAAAACACCAAGCCACATGCCTCAAAGTGATTAAGAACAGGTGGTGTGACTAAAAGGAAGCTTTTCCCCAGGATTTAAAGCCCTGCAGTCCACACCCTCCCGATGTGCCTGGCCAACAAATTCAACATCCTCAGAACCTAAGGACCAGAGGCTGGGAGTCCTGCGGGCTTAATGAATATTTTTAGAATACCGAGGACCCAGTAGGGACGTGGGGTGTGGAAAAAGGATTACGCCAACTCAGATGAGCAAAAATCTTGTTTGCAGAAAGCCTGGCTCTGCACATCCTCTCTAGGAATGCCAGAAAAATGACCTAGTAGAGTTTGAAAACCAGTCTTCCCATCCTTGGAAAGCTGCGTCTTGGAGAGGAGACCAACTTCTCCGAAGAATATGACTGAATTTGAGTCCTGCGTGCTATTCTGCAGGGAAGTTGGGTCAATATCTGGCAGAGGTTGGAGAGCATTTCACAGTTAACTCTTGGGTTGTGGTGGACCCATCATTTCTACCTCTTGCTATTTGTGTCTCTGTGGAGCCCTCACCCTTGGAGAAAGGGCAAAACACTTGTCTTGCTTCCAACCAAGAGAAGGTGGCAGAGATGATGAGAGAGCTTTTCCACATTGATACAGTCTGATATTAGACTTGGAAATGTCTCTAGTGTTTTGCTTCCCTTGCTGGCTTCAAAGATGCAATGACCAGTGCCCCCAACAGCGACAGGAATCTGAATTCTGCACAGACATTTTGGAAGTTGACCCGTTTCCATTGAGTGCCTGCCTGAGAGCTCATCTCTGGCCACTGTCTTGAGCACAGACATGTCTAGGATCCAGGTAAGTTGTGTCCAGATTCCTGACCTACAGAAACAAGGAGATAATAGATGTGTGTGTGTGTGTGTGTGTCTATGGTCCATCCAGGGGTTTGTCCTCTCTATTCGAGGATCTGGGCATTCTCTAGACACTGAATGAGGACCTTCTTCTATCCCATTTCTGCACCACCTTCTATAACAGAGAAAGATTAAAAACCTAGAGATGCAGCCCAAAAGTTTAGGGAATCTGCCCCAAAATCCCCACAGGAAGTGGTTTCAGGGGAAATGAAAAAACTCTTCAGTCTCTTGGAAGATGTCAAGGGTCCATGTCTCTTGAAAGGGAAATGGTAGGGACAAAAATGGGGCTAAATCACAGAATGTCCAGTGTTCCTTAGGAAGCAAGGAATTCGTCTCCTCCAAGGAAGGTGCTCCTTTTTCTCGGGAACGTCAATGAGGTACCTATGATACCGCTAAATACTGCTAATCATTCAAGGCGTTATTCATTTCTTCACCTGCACGTCGGGGCTTTATGCATGTAAGTAGTATCTCTTTGTAATTTATGTATGCAATTCATAGGCTTAGCACACTCCATGATGACCCTTTTTCCTTTGGTTTTCATACACATGTGATCATACGGCGAATTTGCCTGAGTTTCCCCTGTAGATCTGAAATTGCAGGTTATTGAGATTATTAGATCTGAGTAGGAGTTCTCAGACTTTCTGGTAGGTAAGAATGAACTGGGTGAATCCTCCATCACGCAGATTTTGTGTTCTCACGTCTGCATTCTCTCTCTACATCCATGTGGATAAAGCAAAGGGATGCAGGTGTTTGACCTAAGAGTCCCAGATACCATGAATCACAGAGTCCGTGGTCCATGGCTGGAGAATTTTTGAAGGTCACTATTTCCAAAGAGGTTGATGCACAGCTATGTTTGCTTTTCCTCTTGCTCCTTAGCCAATATTTTGTGCAACAAATGCTCGCTTAGAACTATGTGAACTGAAAACTGGTCATTGATGATGCTGAGTAGTTTTTTTTTTTCTGAGGAAGCCATCCATAAAAAAAACAAAAAACAAAAAACAAACAAAAAAATATGCACATGAAGAAGCCTTTACTTTCACATTTGAAAGTCAACATCTGGGTTCATATGCAGGCCTCTTTGGAAGCAGTAGTCTAATGTCCCAACTGCTTTCCACACTCTCAGAACTTTGAGATGCCTGCGGGGAATCACATCATTTTGTATTAAATTGACAATATGGCAATGACTGCTATCCGTAATTTTCACATTTCCATTTGGTAACCTCGGCATGGTATTTTGTGTTATCAATTTCCAATTGATGGAGAACCTGTTTACCCTGCCTGGAGCACACATCTCTGCACTGCCAGGGTGCCAGGAAAACTCCTATTCATCCATCAAAACCCTGAGTAGCTGTCACCATTTCCCAAACTTTTTTTGTTTTCCTTACCGATGTCAGGAAAAATGCTGGTGCCAATCTTTCTTACCTCGGTACTGCCTCTGCATTTTAAATATTTCTATCAATGTACATATCAAAAGTTCACCATATATGCATCTGATCACCATCCCGTTCGACTGTGGTGGGTAGGCATTGCTGATTCTTTCATTCACTGATTCAATGCTCTCATTTTCAGTGCTAGACCTGTAGCCTGAAGCATGAGACACACATTTTTGTGGAAATGGAGACCAGACCTGTATTGGTTCAACTCTGGGAGTGATTTGTGTATTTGGGAATATTTGGCAATGACAATAGACACCTTTGGTGGATCAAGGGGACAGTGGGTGATGGTGATCAATAGTTCATATAAACAAGGATGCTGTTAAATAGGCTTCATCCACAGACTCTTGACAGCAAAGGATCCTGAGATTCTAAAATCACTAGAATCAGGGATGAGAGATGCTGATTTCGCTCACAGATGGCGATTCCTAAGTTTGATTTATAGACACCCAGAGGCATTTACAGGCAAAATCCACAGCATCAGTGTTATTAAACTAGCCGACGGTTTTTGGCTGATGAATAAAATGATTGCTTGAAGAATTAACCCTTTTCCATTCTGAGATATTTTTGAAGGCATCAGAAGAGTGCGTCCTGGAAACACTATTTTCCACTGCCTTTCTCTGTCCAATACGATCAGCTGAGATGCATAGAATAGGGTCAATCATTCGCTCATGTATTTAATCTCAATGAAGGGAATCCAAAGATCATTTCCTCCGTATGGCACAATCTCACTCTGTTCACACTATGGCTGGTATCTCTTTCATTAACCTGTGTTGCATCTAGCTCCTGTCAGTCAAAGTGAAAAAATGGAGCAAAGGGGAGAACAGAACAAGTATTTGAGATGCAACAATCTCAGAAGTATGGCGACAGAGTTGTCCGTTCCCCATGTAGATTGTAGTTTTCATTGGGGATGAAGGTCATTTGACTTTTTTTGTCTGCCATATTCAGCAGACTTGAAACAGACACCGACTGCTGAGAGCTGAAATGCATATCAAGTCTTCTAGTGTATGTGAAAGAAGGCAGGTGAATGATGGATGATAAGAGTGACAGATTCCATCTGTCATCCATCTTATGGTCTTGAGACAGAATAAGAGACTCAATTCTTGGAGCATCCTTGCTGAGTGGGTACCTCTGACCAGTCACCTAACCCAGTTGGTGGGCAAAGATCTGAAGAAGTGATGGGTGGCTGAGTAGCATGAAGATGCTTGAGCATGTCCTAGAGTAGAAATTGAGTGGACCATAGTTCAACTGATGATTTAGTAGAAAGACATGTTCCTCTCCAAGAGACAAAACTCAATATAAGGTAAGAGAAAAACTGGGTCACCTGTTGTCTGGACAGAAAGCAATTTTGGCGTTTTTAGCCTATGAGTGAAGTGGTCCAGTTCTGTTTCAGAAGGAGAACTCTGGATGTAGAGTATGAACAAGTTTGGGAAGAAAGCAAGAGGGCATGCATGAGAAGGAATCTAATGTGGACAAAACACACATCTTGTCATCTTTGCAATGCTTCCCTGGTGGTCAGAGGGATAAGCAACTGGAATGATGTGTAAGAGTTACTGGCCAAGGAGAATCGACAAGACACCAAGTCAAAAGATCTTGCAGATGGTGGAGAACTCCGCAGTATCAGACATGATTCTTGAATATTTGTGGCTGGGAATGTCAACGGGTGATGACCCAGATTGAGATAAGGGGTACTGATGCTTCAAATATCACCACCGGCATACCAGCCAGGACAGGCAGGTGGCACATTTTGGCTATGATGAGCTAAAGGGGATGAAGGCTTTAAATTAGGATACCCTCTAAGTGTCGGGGTGATTGACCAAAAGGATGAGGAGCTGGATTAGAAAATGGACATGAGAAACATGAGCTGTTCAACCTCCAGTTTGAGTTTGGAGAACAATGACCTTCTTGGTTCTGTTCTTCTCAAGGTTTCCATGTTTTCTCTAGAATGCTTATCACCTCGGGAGAAGAGATCTGGATTTGCCATATTTTCTGAGAGACCACCTGAGGTGCACACACTGGCTGGAAAATATTAGCTGTGTGTTTGAGGTTTTGACATTCTGGAAGGCATGTGCCAATGCTAATTACCTTGAGCTAGAAGAAGGCAAGATAATTCCATGTGCTTTTCTGACACCCTGGGTGCCTTTGATTGATGTCAGGCATTTCTTTGTCCTTTTGTTAACCCTGAGTATTTTTATCTGCCTGTATTGACTGAATGGTTTCTTCTTCTGCAAACACGTGTTGTGCAAAAACTTTCTCCCAAAAACTAGTGAGTTTCTTGGGACAAGTGAGTTCCCTTCCTAATGGACTGAACTGATGTCTCAAAACATACATACTGTCAATATTTTGACAGCACATTATTATCACTGGTATTATTTGTGGCTGGAAAAGTATTTAGAGTGCTTTTGTGGGGCTGGGGAGAAAATGAAGAAAACCTTATTTACAGATGCTGGTTAGCTTGAAAAATGGGGAAAAGGGGACTGAACCGTTAAGTGGTAAACTGTGTGGAGGACATTAGTTGTCTGTCGAAGAAAGAACTGAAATGCTGGTGAGCATAAGGTACAGAAGTGAATTTACTGTGCTGCAAACCAGAAATCTAGACACTGTCCTGATGCGTTGCAATGTACCTTCTATAAAATTAATTGCAAAGAAAGACATCTCAGCCCTCCTCTTGAATGCAGAATGCCAGGCACTAAGGTCTTCTTGGTGCCTCTGGTGATTGCAACTGAATTATTCCTGTCTTGTGTGATGTGGGGTATTAGGCAGCATCCCTCATCTTTTCATATTAGATGCCAATCACACTCCCCCACCTTGAGTCTTCAGAACCAAGAACGTCTCCAGGCATTGCTAAATATCTCAGTAAATAAAAGGCAGTCAGAGTGACACTAAAAATACTGAGTTCCCAGTTAAAACTGAATTTTGGACACAGAAATTTTGGCTCAGCTTTCATCTTTGAAATATCTTCTCTGGAAACCCTTCATGCAAGATAAAGATTGATCTTTTTTGGAGAGCCACCTCCCAGCCTTTTTGGAAGCATGAAAGGAGAGGTGTTTGGATCCATGAGAAAGAGGAATTAATTCACGTGTCTTGAGGGGCTGTGAAGGGTTCAGTCTCGTGTCCTTAGGAAGACATTTCCAGCAAATTACACTAAAGGGATTTAGATGAGTAGCTTTCCTGCATGTATGCAAAACACAGGTCAAGTTTATGGAAACTGGATTTCAGTTGTGTGCAAATTTTGCTGTGATTACTTGGTAGAGTCGGGGTAAAGGTGGGGAGAAAAGGTCTGTTTCAGTACTGCATTTTGTGGACTTCAGATGTGAGTAATCGTTTTTGGACAGTTTTTTTTTTCTAGTCTATTATTTCCTGATGTAACCAATGTGTGAGTTGGAATCTTGAGTCTTGCATCACATGAGCTCTTTGACATCAGAAGTGATTCCAATATGGTCTAACCTGTTTCTCTGAGAAAGTCACAGAATCCAGATCTTTGTGAGACACCCACGCGGTGCCCGTGTACTGTTAATTACCTACGTTCCTCATCGCTTCCTCTCTAAAAGGCAGACGGTGCTAAATTAATCCTTAAGTGAGAAAGAATGCTTTACCATCAAATTCTCGGTACTTTTTTTTCGAATTCCCCTTGTGGGAAAGACCTGAAAGTTATAATTATACTTTACTGTTTTGATGAATCTCTTGTCTCAAAAACTTTTTTCCCCAAGGCTATTTCTGCTGGAAAATCTTTCCTTGGTAAAAATGAAAGAAAATAAAGCACACTCTTATGCTCCAGGAATCGTCAGGTGTTTATATTCCAGCGTGTTGGTCCTAATCTAATTGTTCAGTGTGAAAACTCATTTCTTGGCAGTGGGACCAGACTGTGCTGACAATGGTAACTGGCCCTGGTGCATCAGCTAGTGGACCCACGAAGCTGAAATGCAGCGTTTTGCAGGCTATTTCATGGGCACTTTGGAGCACATGACAAATTCAAGGATTCCTTACTTAAAAGAATACATAAAGAAAATACATAAACATGTGCATGGAGTTTAGAAACATCTTAAGCACAAAGATCTGTTTTCACCTTGTTTTACTTTTGCATGACCTCCATTCCACCAGATTTTTGCACAAGTATTCAATACAAGGCTTGTGACTAAAAGATCGAATAGAATGCTTCTCTCTACAGTCAGAATCTTGCTCCTTCCTACTTGCTCA
>RJWH01006897.1:0-47592 GCA_004363575.1 Solenodon paradoxus | reverse complement strand
TTTTTTTCATTTCCCCAATTCACTCTTCTTTTTAGATGTAGAGAAGAAGAGGGATTTCCCAGTGACAAGCTTTTCCTCAGGTTTACCAATTCATACATTATTTGTATTACCTGTATGAGGTGAGAACTGCTTTCTCTCCTCAAATTAATAGCTTATTTATGATCCAATGCAAACCACAATGGAACAGATTATCTCTTAAAACCCTATCCCAAAGTTCTGTTGACCCACACGTTCAAAACAAACAAACAAAATATATGGAGGTATGTAAACAAGGTCTATCATCATTTTATTAACACAAATATTGAAACAAAGGATGCAATATAATTTTCCTAACAATAAGAAAAACAATATATATAGGCATAAAGTCATGTAAAATAGTTTAGGTAAAAAACAAGGAAACTAACCTACCCCAGTCTTACTGCCAATCACATTCCTTTTCCTTTGCACTAAAATGATCTCTTTAATGACCTTTACCATATGACACTTTCCAATGCTTACCTTCCCTCAGTCTATAAAATTCTGAAGGTTTTCATCAAGACTCATGCCCACCACTGGCATCTATGCAGAAAATTATCCAAATTAGAGACAAATAGATTTGGATTCTGACTATGATTCAACTTTTCATTTCATCCAAAGCATTGAGGAATACTTCCAGAAATGGCAACACCTACTGCATCTCTTTATGAAAAAAAAAAAAAAAACAAAAAAAAAACTAACATATAAATTTTACAATGAGTAGACTAAAAAAAAATGGGGGGTGGATATCATTATTATGAACAAAATCTATACCTTTAGTAACACTACCCTGTTCCCTGTTTTATTTTAGGTCTCTAATGTGATATGTCAGATAAAAATTATTTTATTTTTTATTTTAAATAACTATTTTTATTAAAATGAAAATAAAATATATCTTATCTTATTTATTGAAACTAATGCATCTTGAGTGTCTACGAGGTGATAGAAGACATATAGTAAGAACTAGGTAAATAATAACTAAATGGATTTTAAAAATCCTATTTGAATATAATTATAATAATATTTACAGTAAGAATAGTAACTGAAAAGATACATCAAATGGTTTATAGAACTTAGTATGATATTAACTAATAACTGAAGATAACTTGCCTAAAACCTTATGGAAATGACTTAACTATTCATTAATTTCCCTTTAGTTTATTAGTCAGGGAAAAGCTGAAGACACACAATGTTCAAGTGTCTAGTCAAAAAGTAAAAATTATTACAAGAGTAACTAACTATGCATATTAGTAATAACCTGAAGCACTTTCCATATATGATTTATCTTTAGAATTTCATTCTCAACTTCTGAGATAGGTACAAAGGAGAAGATGTTGGCAGGAGGTTTGGTGATATACACACAATCCTGTGAAAAGTGAGGGCATTAGATTTACACCTGATCTTCTGATTTTACAATGTATTATTTCTTATAAATATGGATTCTGCTTATTTACTGATATGATGGAGGAAATTTCATAGAGTAAAAAATTAATAAAAGTTTATAAAATGGAATGCTATAATCAATGAGAATAAAGTGAACTACTATACATCATATGGATTAAACTATCAAAGCCTTGAACAAAAGAAAGGAGACACAAAGCATACATGCAGAATTCTCTCATCTACGTTCAATAATAATCTATTGTATCAGGAGTTAGATTACATTTGGGCCTAACAAGCAGTGACTGTAGAGAATTTGAAAAGGGTCTTCTGGGATACTGGAAATGGGATACTTGATTAGTGTGCTAGTTACATCAATATCTTCATTTTATGAAGTAATTGTTCACTTAATATTTGCAGATATTTCTGCACATAGACTATAATTTAAAATATATTTTCAAAAAAGAGATTAAATATTTGTAATAGGCAATCATTTCTCATTTTCAAAATTCTATGAAAAAAAGTAGATTCTAGAAAAAAAATAACACCAATTATTTGTGTAAATCTTAAATTTGAGTCCTTAAAAAGAAATACAGAATACTTGCTTGAAATAAACATTGTTTTCTTAACAAATCCAAGTGACATTCATTTAAAGAAGGAAAACACTTTATTATGATGAAGTTTATTAGGGTTTTGGTGCTACCAGCTAACATCTGTCAGTCAAAAAATATTTTATGTATTATATGTAGGTAGCAATTTGTGATGATAAACAGCTAAAGTCTATACAATGTTATGATGTAATGTTCCTTTAACAATTAAAAAATACTATAATATTTTTGTCTGCAATACTAAAGAAAAAGAAAAAGGTGGTTATATATGATGTCTGGATTAAAATTACTCCATTTTAATTCTCTAAGGTTCTGTAAGGTTAAACCTATTTCTTATTAAATTCAAAGTTATTTTAACCTTTATTTTTCTTATGTCATTTAAATCTAAATATTGAGGGAACTGGCTTAGACTGAGTTTTCACAGGCCAAATTAGTTATCTTGTGTTAAGAACTATCTTAAATAAAAATATCTTTAGTAAGATGCAAAAATATATACTACAGAGTTAAACATTAGTATACATATTTTTTTAATAATTGCATTTTAAAATGTCTATTGTTTATGTGATGTTTTATTTTTAGGGATTGTTATCTATAAACTAGAAATTCCCAGGAATGTCAGAAAGAAAGAAGTTCACACTGAGTAAATCTTTGTGTACAGATTGATTCATTGGCTTTCTCACCTTTGAAAAAATTCTCAAAGATGAATAATCAAGTGAATAGCATGAAGAGTTCCAGAAAAAGGAGGATTTCTCTTCTAAGACAGAGCTTCCCAAAGTGAGTCTTGGGACACATTCATATTATATATAGAGAGTTTATTGGAACTCTTAAGGAGAAAAAATTAATTTCATGCCAAAACTAAAGTTGGGAGTTATTGGGGTAAAACATCCATCTGTTTGTTCTCCAAGTAATCAATATGTATGAAAAATTACACTCAACAACTGTAGAATGCAAACTGTTTTCAAGTGTGACATGGAATATTCACCAGATGAGCTGGATCATAGAGAATTCTCAATAAATTCCAAGTGTTCCTTATCTGACACAAATTAAATTACATTTGAAGAAAAGAAATGTCTATAAAGTTTTCAATCTATTTCAAAATTAAGCAATATATTTCTAAATAATTAAAAGGTCAAACAAGAAATACAAGGAAAATCTCAAAACATTTTAAAATGATGACAATGGACACATGACTTCATTTATGGAATACAGTTAAAATAGAGTTTATAGGGCTACCAAAAGGTTTTGCTGATAAGATAAAAGGAAAGCTAATATAATAAATATTAAAACACAAATCGATGAAGTAGATAAATGATTATAGGAAAATGTACCAATCTACATATTAGTTGTTCAAAAATCTTAATAAACTGAATAAATCCATATCAGGACTGATAAAAGCAGAAAGAAAAGTGAAAGATAAACAGAATCAGACAGACTACTGAAGACAAATTTTAAACAGGTGATACTACTACAGGTCCTGCAGAGTATAAGGATAGCAAAATATTGTAAATATTTTATACCTATAATGAGCAGCTTGGAAAAAGTAGAAAATTCCTTTAAAGGCAAAATATACTAAACCTAACTCAAAAAGAAAATATTTTAATAGATTTCTATACAACTAGAATTTTGAGCTACTAAAAACATGCACACACAAAAAAATCCAATTCACAATGGTTTCATTGACAAATTACAGGCGAATCTTGGATATGCTGCAGTTTTAGTTCCAGACCACTACAATAAAGTAAATTTGCAATACAGCATGCCACATTTTTTATACTAGTGCATTTAAATGTTATAACATTATACTATAGTCTATTAAGTGTGCAATAACATTACATCTAAAAATAATAAGTACATCTCTTAAGTATTAAGAAATACTTTAAATTGCTACTGAAAATGCTAATTATCATCTGATCTATCGGTAAGGCCTATTTTTTTTTTTTTTTTTCTGGTGGAGTTTCTTACGTCAATATTGATGGATTGCTTAAGATTGGAAAAGACTGTGGCAACTTTTTTGAAGGAAAGTTTCAGATAGGAACGAAGACAAGTAGTAAGGCAGGCATGAAGAAAGAGAAGGAAGAATCACTTTTATCTTATTTCCATTTAATTGTTTACAGTGGGTGTTTCCTCCCAGACCCGGGACTTGAAACCAGGGGTATATGGCTTGCATCCTCAGAAGCTAATGACTTAATTGCTACTCCACCAGTGCTCACCAGTGACTTCTTAAAATAAGACATCAATCAACTTTGGTGCATCAGTTGACTCTTTCTTTCATGAAAGATTTTTCTATGCTGCTGCTTCATAGCATTTTACTCAAAGTAGCACTTATTTCAAAATTAGAGTCAATCTCAATACATGCTGCTACTTTATCAACTAAATTCACGTAATCTTATAAAGCATTTGCTATCATTTCAACAGTATTCACCAGATATTTATCAGGAATGGGTTCTATTGATGTCTTTGCTCATCCAAAGAAACAACTCTGCATCTTAACTTTTATCATGAAATTTCAGCAATTTAGTCACATCTTTAGGCTTCACTTCTAATTCTAGTTCTCTTGTTATTTCTACTACATCTGCAATTATTCCCCCACTTAAATCTTGAACCCCTTAAAGTCATCTATGAGAGTTGGAAATAACTTCTTCCAAAGTCCTGCTAATGTTGATATTTTGACCTGCTTCCATGAGTCATAAGTATTAATGACAACTAGGATGGTGAATCATTTCTAGATTTTCAATGAACTTTCCTCAGATCCATAAGAAGAATCACTATAGTAGCTACTCCCTTATAAAATGTTACTTCTTAATAAGATTGCAAAGTCAAAATTATTTCTTAATTCATGGGTTACAGAATGGATATACCAGCAAGTATGAAAATCATATTAATATTAATATCCTTGCACATTTCCATCAGAACTCTTGGGTGATCAGATACATGATCAATAAGCAGTTATATTTCAAAATGAATTATTTTTTTCTGAGTAGCGAGTCTCAACAATGGACTTAAAATATTTAGTAAACCATGTTGTAAACAGATTTGCTATCATCCAGGATTTGTTATACCATATATAGAGCAATAAATTTAGCATAAGTCTTAGGGCCTTAATATTTTAGGATGGTAACTGAGCAATGACTTCAGTTTAAAAGTTATTGGTTATATTAGCCCCTAACAAGGGAGTCAGCCTGACTTTTTAAAACTTTAAAGCCAGCCACTGACTTCTCCTCTCTAGCTACGGAAGGCCTAGATTGGTTTCTACTTCTAATTTAGGACTGTTGGTCTACACTGAAAATCTATTTAGTCTGGTCACCATCATTAGTCATCTCAGCCTGGTCTTCTGGATGACTTGCTGCCTCACCTTGTTCTTGTTACAGAGACAGTATCTTTATATAAATCTCATTGCACAACCTCTGTGAGCTTCAGAGGTGCCTTCTGCAGCTTCTTCATCTCTGATTCTTCACAGAATTGAAGAGAGAGCTTTGCTGTAGATTAGGCTTTGTCTTAAGGGAATGTTGTGGCTGGCTAGATCTTCTATCTAAACCACTGAAACTTTGTATCAACAATAAGACTATTTCACTTTCTTAAAATCTGTGTGTTTACCAGAGCAGTGCATTTAATTTCCTTCAAAAAGTTTTCCTTTGCATTCACAGCTAGCACCAGAACCTTCACTTTATGCCTAGCTGGGCTTTTTGAAATGTGTTCCTCACTAAGCTTAATTATTACTAGTTTTTGATTCAAATGTGCAACTCTTCCTTTCACTTGAATACTTTTAAAGATAAGGTGATTAATTAGCTGAATTTTAATACTATCATGTCTTAGGGAATGGGGACACCAGAAGATGAGGGAGCGAGATGGGGAACAGCTCATCAGTGAAGCAGTCAAAACACACACAGCATTTATTAAGTTCATCATCTTACATGGGGAGAGTTCTCCTGGTGTTCCAAAGCAATTACAGTAGTAACACCAAAGATCATTGATCATAGATCACCAAACCAGATGCAATAATAATTTAAAAGGTCTGAAATATTGCAATTATTACCAAAATGTGACACAGAGACACAAAGCGAGGACATGCTTTTGGAAAAATCATACTGTTAAGACTTTATAATGCAGGCTTGCTACAAGTCTCTAATTTGTAAAAAACAAACAAAAACAAAATTCAGTATCTGTGAAGCACAAAGAAGGTTTATGTCTACATAACAAACATTTAAGAAAAAAAATAATGCCAAACTTACAACACAAATAGTTTCAAAAATACAGGAACTACTGTTGATTTGTAAACCGGTTCCATACAGAGAGGGTAAGAGGAGACTAAAGAAAGAGGCAGCACTCCAGATTGGTAGGTGACAGGTCTGATAAGCAAGCAATTACACGGGATGTTTGTCATGAGGAGATCTCTACACCTGCCCACCAGAATTTTAGAAGTTTGTACATTGGCTTTAAGTAGGTTCAGTCACATACCTCATCCGAATTGTCTTAACAACACATTGCTCTCTTAAGCCTGCATTCTTCAAAACATGTTTCAGTATATTCACTCTAAGTTCTCTGTCACAAGCATTTTTGTCCCAAACATTTCACTGCATAACTAATTGGCCATAAGGCAATTTTGCCATAAAGAATAAAATAACTGGTTGACAGTTTGGTTTGACAGTTTGCTTTCAAGATTCATTTTAACTAACACAGTAGTCCCACTTTTGTATTATGAAAATATGGTGATAAAACTGGCTGAGATTGTAAATTAAGAAAGTGTAAAGCCATTGCAGACTATACTAGAAAATGAAATATAACAGGTTGCAAATTTTAGTGAGAACAGTCATTCTTCCCAACAGTCAAAACCAAAAGCTCACCAAATTGTGGCAAATATCATACACTATAAAAATTTGGAGGCAAAAGAAGAATCCTGCTCCTTCTGTCCTCTAAACAAAAAATAAAAATGTGATTCCTAATGAGTATGTTTTTTGAAAATGGTGATTTTTTGTTCTTGTTGTTGTTGGTATTTGAAAATGGAGAACATAATGTAGGAAGACTATTTGGCACAGACTCAGGATTAGATTATTTGGTAAAATATAAAGACTGGACAAATGACTGCATATTTAAATGTAATCTAGCCATACACATTGCATAAAATGATAATAAAGAGCCACATCTCGCGACTATGAAACAACAGAGAAGCAGCTTCCACAATGCAATGTAAAACTCAGATATAAACACTAATCCTAGTATTTGGACACCGATTCCTCTCGTAATGAAGAAAGAAATTTTAGCAAAAAAAAAAAAAGTGGTAGATTATGTCCTTTTAATTAATATCCTGCCTTTAGTAGAATTTTAAGATGCCTCATCTTTTAAATTTAATATTTATTAAGGTGAGTGTGATGTATGAATATAAACCCGTATGTGTAGGCTCCCTGTTCCTCAGATACATGACAACGCACACTGCCTACCACTAAAATATCAGAAGTTCTTCAACACTACCCATTGGACCCACCCACAATTTGGCCCCACTCCTTCCACCATTCCCTATTAGTAACCTCACTTCTATTATTAATGTCAAAGAGTTGGTTTTGTCTATTCTGTCCCTTTGCTTTGGTTCTCTATATTCCACAAGTCCTCTAGGGTGTGTCTTTTCTTCTTCTGATTTATGTCACTTAGCAAAATCCCCTCATGCTCAATCCATGTTGCCATAAATGACAGATTTCATCCTTTAAAGGACTGTGTAGTATTTCATTGCATACATGTCCCACATCTTCTCTATCCATTCATCTGATGAAGGACACTTGGGTAATTTCCAGTTTTTCATGTTATAAATAGTGGTAAATATGGGGGTGCATATATTTCTGCAAATTAGTGTTTTTGAGTAAATATTGAAATGTGGCATGACATAATCATAATATTTCAATTTTCAATTTTTTGAGGAATCTACAAACTGCTTTCCATAAGGGATGCACCAATTTGCACTTTCTCCAACAGTGTAATAATGTTCCCTTTTTTCCATGTTCTTGTCAATATGTGTTGTTTCCAGACTTTTGACTAATAGCCAGTCTCACAGCTGTAAGGTGATATCTCACTGTTGTTTTGGTTTGCAATTCCCTAATAACAAGCGAGGAAGAACATTTTTTCATGTGCCTATTGACCATCTTTGTCTTCTTTGGAGAAATGTCTATCGAATTCTTTTGTGCATTTTTGATTTGTTTTTTCTGTTGTTTAGTTTTGAGTTCTTTGCATTTTACAGATATTAAGCCCTTGTGAGATATATGAAATGCAAATATCTTCTCCCAGTCATTAGGTTGTCTTCTTGTTTTGGTGATGGGTTTCTTTCACTGTGCAGAAGTTTTTAAGTCTGATATAATCACATTTGCTTTTTTTGTTTTTGCTTCCCTTGACATTGGAGTTGAGTCCACAAAGACCAGTCTAAGGTTTACATCACAGTATGCCCTATGTTACCTTCTAAGTATTTGATGGTTTTGGTCATGCATCAAAGTCTCTAATCAATTTTGAATTAATTTTTGGGTATGGTGTTAAATCTAGAGTGGTCTAGATTCATTCTTTTGTATGTGGCTGTCCAGTTTTCCCAACACCATTTATTAAAGAGACTTTCCTTTCTCCATTGTATGTTCTTGATGCCTTTGCCATAAATCAACTGACCATATGTGTGTGAGTCTATTTCTGGTGATTCAGTTCTATTCCACTGATCTATGTCTCTATTATTTCAATACCAGGCATTTGATCACTTCACTCTTTAGTATAGCTCAAGATCAGGGAATGTGCCATCTCCAGTTTTGTTCTTTTTTCTCACTATTGCTTTGGTTATTTGAGGTCTTTTGGTATTCCATACAAATCTACCTTTTTTGTTTTATTCCCTTGAAAAATGTCATTTGGCTCTTGATGGGGATTGCACAAAACCTGTATAATCTGAACCCTTCGAACCAGCAAACTTGATTAATGAGCATAACCCTGAAATTAAAACGTAACAAAGACATTGCAAGAGAATAAATTATAGAAAAAGATGTCTTAAAATTATAGAAACATACATCCTTAAAAATATTAGCAATTCATATAAAAGGCTAATAAATTATGGGAGGAGGAATGACTTCCCAAAGGTACCTACTTCTAACTCCTGGAAATAACAAGTTATATTACATGCCAAAGAGAAATTAACATAGCAAATGCAATTAAGCATGCTTATCAACTAACATTAAAAATAGAGAGATTATGTTAAATCATCTGTATAAACCCAAAGTAATCCCACAGGTGGCTACAGGGAGAAAAGAAAGATGACACCATGAGGACTTGGTTTGACAATGATGGACTAAACTGTGGTTAGGTCATGTAAGAGTGCCAAATAAAATATAAAATAAAAAGGAATTTATTGATTAATGCATACAATCCACGATTTGACTCAGTTTTAGAGCTTATAGTAATACTGGGGTCATTCTTTAAAACTAAAAATGTGTTTATTGTAAAAATGAATACAACTTTTGCTCTCCAGTTTTAAATAACTGTAAACTCATGCAGATTTTAAAAAACAAGATCCTTTGCCTGAACGGAAAGACTAAAATTATATACCTCTACAATATATTCAGTCAAGGTAGTTTACGTGTAACTCTAATGGCTTTCAGTTCGAGAGAATATCACGTAAAGTGATGATATTAAAACAATGAATGATAGACTTAAGAAAGCTGACGGGGTAGAAAGCCTATTAAAAATTTGATTAAATAAAGGAAGATAATGATATATTCTGCATTCGCATCCAATGGCAGAATCACTGTCACCAAAAGTTCAGTAGAAAATACAGGGCCAAGTGTTTATTTAGTCATATTCCAGGAATTTTTCAGAAATACAGATTACAGTCCCCTACTTCGGACCTCATAAATCAAAGTCTGTATTTTCACAATATTGAAAAATCACATATCCATTACATTTTGAGAAAAAGTTATCAAGAAATGAGCATAATATTAGAGAGAAAGTATTCACAGATGTTAGGGCTGGAATGCATCCCTAAAGACTTGGGTAAATACTCATTTTGTGATGAGGTAATAAATAGAAATAGTGCATCACTGCAATATGTGATACCTTAAAATAAAAGGAAATAAATGCCTAACACCTGGAAGAAAAAATAAGTATACAAAGGACATCACTAAAATAGATCAGGTATATTCTAGTATATACTACACCATGAAGATTATAATACAGAAAACATTTATAATGCAAAAAAATTATTAAAGAGCAAATATATGCATATATTATAACAATCAAGTGAACATAAAATCAAAGCATATCATAAAGGTCTATTTCACAAGTTTATCAAAATCAGTTTAATTCTCTAGCAGTGGAGTATTGAGTCATTTATAAATTGTACTCTGATTTATACAGCTTTCCTATTTTCTCTAATCAGATATATTAATTTCAAAAAAATAATATGGTAAAATAGTTCTTTGAAATAAAGAAACCAAAGGCTAAAAAAATTGGGATTTCTTTTGCTGAATATGAATAAACATGGATGCAATAAAATAGGACAGAAGAGAGAATTCTGAGTTGTCCTAAATTCCATCTCTTACTGAAAATAGGACAATGAAACTAGAATCCTGACTTGCCCTAAATTCCATCTCTTTCTGCTAAGTCAGCTTTAATAAGACAGAAGGTGGCATTTTTGACCTATATTTCTGACTGGCACTTGTAACAAAGTTACTGCCCACCAACGTGTAATTGAAATTAGCTCTTGGAGAGTCATTTCTCCTTCTCAATTTATAAATATGTAGAGGGTTATCTGTGAGTGTAAAAGGGAAAAGTGGGTGAAAGGAAGAGATCCACAGAAACATTCCAAAATATCCATAGATATTTGTGACCGAGCTTTATCTTGGGTAACAGAATGAAACAAAGAAAAAACTTTGTCCTATTTCTTATTAAAACAAGGCTTTGTTTTCTAAACTTAATGAATAAAATTCAGGCCCTAGATTTTATTTTTTTACTGAGTCAATTATAACTTAAATAAAATAGAAATATGTAAGCCAAATATTTTCAATAGATTTTGTCATGCAGCATTTTTTACTTAAAATAATTGATAGAAAATAATACCATCTTAAAAAATCATGACAAATTCACCCAACTTTTTTTAGTCTAGTAATTTGAAAAATGTGTATTTAGATGAGATTTCCTAAATTGTCAAATTTGATAATGGATACCTGGAAAGTACCCAATCAGTGACGTAAGCATATACTGAGAGGTTCACTATTGCAAAGAATTGTAAGTACAAATCATAGTTCCTTAAGAAAAAAAAAAAAAGGACCAATACAAAATCTATATCATCAATGTTTTTAACATCTCTTATTGTTCTTCAAAGAATTTTCGCACATAATCTCATATAGGCATCAACATAATTTTGAGGTAGATATTAAAAAACTGAATCTTGGAAAAATAAAAAGTAAATTAAGTGACAAAGTGTGCCATACTCCTCAGTGGTATTGTATATAGAAAAAAAAGAAGTTCTCCATCATATGTAGAAGAAAGTCTAAAATAATTGTAGCTAAATCACTAATTTAGAAATGTATGTATTGATTTGATTCTGTTTGAAAACTTGGCCACTTGTATGTGACTTTATATGTGTTTGCAAAGCTGATGGTGTAAAAACTAAAGAAATGACTATAAACATATTTGTACTTTGAGTCAGCTAATTCTGTTTTCTCAAGTAATACCAGACAAACTATGTTATTCTTTCAATTGGTCATTAGGAAGAATCCACTATTAAAGTAGTTCCAAACAAGATATACTATAAAGAAACCTGCATTTTTTTTTTCCTTTTTCGGGATAATGATAAACATACTAATTTTAGATTCCTAGAATTAGAAGAATTCATATAAAGTATTTTATTTCCCATTAATTTTTGTGCATTAGGAAAGAACACATTAAACTCTCCCTCTTAAGGTGACCAACATCTATCATCTACAACATTCCTGAGAAGTTGACTAGTTTGTGTCTCCCTTACTGGGTTACACAATCCAAAATGGAAGGGATGCTTCATCATCATCATCATATTTTCACATAACACAGTGCTTGAATATTACTGAACCTTTAATAAAGTTGAATGACTCAACAGTGTGGCACTGATGATGAATTCCTCCTTATAGTTTGGAGTATGGCATATAGAATAAAGAAACACTAAAGACTTAAAAGTTCCTCATTACATTTGTTCATCTCTTTGTGTGGTTTAATCATTGGGTTTATTTCTGAACACTGATACTACCCATATATATGCATCAAAGAGGTTCAGACAACAAAACTACCAGGCAATTATAAGAAGCAGAAATGGTGAAGTATCATCATAAAATAGGAGACAGAATTAATAGAGGTGGTGACAAGATTATTTACTACTGAATGAAGGGCACAGCGAAAATACTCAAAACTGAAGCTCAAATTTCTTTATAATAAATTTAAAATTTATAATTCCAAATGTATACATCAGTCTGCTGAATAAATTTTTAGCCTGTGCAAGTTTTACACATATGATGGGTAAAGGTTTAAAATGGAATCACTGTCTTGTATTTGCAGTGCTTGATTTGAGGAATCTAAGCTATATGAAATTAAAACTACCTAAATTTTTCATTCTTGGAGTTGTTTGAATCACTTGCTACTATTTAAAAATTATAATAAATGAAAGCCAAGATCCTTCTCTCCAAAAGGCCTCATTTGATTTAATTTGAAAGTTTGTCTTTCTCAGAATTTTCCAAACTTTTGCATTACAGATGGGTGCTGTGAGGGTCTGGTCCTGCCTGTTTTCACTTAATGACTCTCATAAAAGCCTGTGAATCAGAGCAAATGGTCTACAGTCCTCCACTGCCCCAGTCCTCATAGCACTTGTTAGGGGCTCATTGATTACTGTGGGAACATTTGCTAAGGTTCTGAAACTTGGGTTTTGAGCAAAAAACTTGTGAGGAATTTTGTTTTACTTTGTTTTCACATTTAAAATGGTTTTTAAAAACGTATTTCCTCCAGTATTTTGCCTTTGAAGTAGAATTCTCTCAGATTGTGTTTAACATCACATTATGTGGCTTTCAAAAGCTTTCATTTCTCCTGTATTTAAATTCCCTTTGTTCACCTTTGCAAGTACTAACCTTGTAATACTGAAGAACAGGTAGGTCTGCTGCTTTTGTAATGAAAATGCACACCTATGCTTATTCATTAAGGACAATAGGTTAAATACACACAGGACATTGAGTGCCTCTGACTGAGTTCCTCTTCAGGCATCAGCTAGGAATTGGGTACTCATTTACTGTGAGATTCACTGGTTATAGGGATTTGTCACACAGAGAGATGACAGAATATTAGAGTCAGGAGGAACCACAGAGGGGAAGAAATCTGCACTTAGGACTTAGATGAACACAGCAAATGCATCTTCTTAACCATTTGAACTAACCTCCTTTGTTTCTTAGGAGCCTCCATCCTGCTGTGTTGTTGGGTTTGGGAAAGAAGATTTTAACTTGCTAAATAAAAATATTCTAGCTGCTTCTGATTTTAAAATGTGCTTTTCTGATAACTCACCTTCTTATAGCAAATGAACAAATTCTGCTTTGTTCTCCTTTCACATTCTATACTGAAGATTATGTCTTGGTGTGTAAAGACTGGAGCACTAACAATGATTTTTAAATGGACAAGTGAAGGCGATGTAGAGATTAACCTTGAGCACAAAGAGATGTAAACTGACTGGCCGGCCGAGCTTGACTGAGACAGTCACGTTAATGTCTATCATCCTGGTGTAATTAATAGTCATCCTTTTACTCCCTAAATGTCTTTATTTAAACAATATAGTGGCTGGTCACCATAGACAGTTGAGGGTACCAGAAACCAAAGAATCTAGTCTTTTGCAGATCAGTTACTTTGTGTCAGGCCTTACTTTCTGAATTCTAGTACACATTTTCTCTCACTTAGTTTACTCATTAATTCAGTCAGTATTAGGGTAATTTTCATGTGCCAGACACTGTCTAAGAGCTAAGAGATTTGCCACTAAATTTAAAACAGATTACTGTTTTCATGAAACCTACAGATCAGCGTCATTAGTTCATGATCAACATTTTGGGAAACAATTAAATGATGTAGCTTATTTTATAGATGGTTAAAGAAGGCCTACAATAAAAACGACTTGTCCAAAGTCAAGTAATCAGAATCAGAATCTTGATTACCTGACAAACACATGTATAGCAGGGGTGTGACAACCACAATCCACAGGCCAACTTTGCCCGCTGTCTGATCTTGTAAAATTTTGTTGGTTCATAGCTAAATTCATTCATTTTTGTATTATCTACAGCTGAGTTCAATCTACAAAAGCAGAGTTGTGGCACATATCAAAAGACATGCAAAGCCTAAAATGTTAACTGTCTAGCCCTTTGCAGAAAATGTCTGTGACTTCTGTAACATAGGTTTCTCTATTGCTGACACTCTTATTCAAGATGGTTAAGGCTGACAGTGCAGTCTCGTAGGCATAGCCATTTACCACCTGTGTTGCCTTGAACCAGTCAATTAACCCTCTCTAAGATTAAATTCCTTCCTCTGTAACATGGAGATAATTATTTGTGCATTGCTAGTAGTGAAGATTAAATTAGCCAGTGTATGTAAAACACAGAGCTGGTAAAGGAGAAGGTAGTTATTAACATTTCTAGCTGGATAGCTGCTCAGCGAGTTCTCATTTGTGGAGGGTGAAGATACAGAGTGAAGTTTGTTTCTCCAGTTCTGTGTCTTACCAACCAATGGTTGCCTGGGAGTTTTTTGCACATAATTTTCTAATGTGAGGATTACATACAACACTCAGGAGTAAGCAATGAGTCTGGGCTTTAGTGACCTCTCAACTCAGCAAGAGACATCTTTTCTTATAAATTTGTGGATGACTGCTATGAGACTTCCAAGTTGTGGGATCGGCTTAATGAGAAAAGAGGAATGAGGAGCAATTACATTTCCATTAAGTGGACAACATTACCCTTGGTAAGCCGGCTGGAACTGAAGCATCTTCCTCTCCCTCAGGTGTAGTCTTAGAAACATAGAACTGATTGATTCATTAAACAGGCGTTTGTTTTTTCCCTCTAAAATCAGCTGTCTCCTAAGATTATTCCACGACCACAAAGGACTAAATTCCAATGTACAGTGTAATTGTTAAACCAGAATAAAGGCTAAGAAAAATATCGAGAGAGGTTGGCTCACAGTACCCAGAAAATATGAGCAGATTCCAAACAGTATTTGGGAATTCTCAGTTGGACCCATAGGTCATTTGTAATGTTGAAATTGAAAGAACCAAGGCCGTAGATTGCTACAATTTGGTGCAGCTCCATCTTAATTATCATAATAATCATATTAAATATACTTGTCTAACACTTTCTATGTACCAATGCCTATGCTAAGGGCTACATTAATTTAACTTTTGTGATATAGTCATTTTAAGATGATTTATCTTTCTTTTAGGTCATCAAATTGAATCATCAAAGATTAATTAGTTTATACTGATTTGCACAGCTACGAACTATAGAGATGGAACTGAAAATTACGCCAGACCTTCCTATTGACAAAGAACATTCTTTGTTAATAGTTCTACCTTATTTCCAGTTTGTATTTATGTCTATTTAAAATTCTCTGTGAGGAAGGCTCCCTAACAATATAAAGATTTCTATTTCACTCCTACTTCTCTTTTCCCATTCAAAAATCTTTATGCCTAACAATTATCTCATAATTTTAACTAAGTGGACATGGACTTAGGATCAGAACTAAATTAAAAAAGTCAAAACAAAAAACACTCTGAAGAGATCATCTTTGGTTTACTCTTTCTTCTTTCATAATTATTCTCTATGCCAATACATTTTTTTTCCTAATCCATTATTTGCCAGCAAATTCCTAGTTTTCATATCAGCTATTACTAGGATATGAATAATAGTCACTATTTCATTAGCTTTTTAGGCATGTAACAAAAAGTTTTACATGTAACATCTCAACGAATCTTCATTAACAGTCCTGAGTCTGATAGCATCATTTCCATTTTCCATGCAAAGAATAATACTCAGAGATTAATAACTTGATCAAATTTATATCTAATGTGGAATTAATAAGCATACTAAAATTCATATAATTCCCAAATCCGTATTCTCTTAAACATCCTCCATAGTTCACCTTAAGAGCCTAGTTTGTATTGAACTGCTGTGTATAGTTTATAGTGGATTTCATCAATTGTTTAAGAATATTCCATCTTACTCTAGTATACTCTGAAAATGCTGCCAATCACTAATTTCTAAGAGAGTGCCTTGTGTCTGTGTGCACCTCGAGTTTTCTGTCTGCTTTTATTCTGAGTCTGTTGTAATCTTTAGTCCACTTCTCCATCTCTATGTATCAGTCTGTCCAGGCATTACAAACTGGCACCTTCTAATTTAACTCATTTTTGGAAAAATAAATACTAATTTCGACAGTAAGTCCACACTTAAAAAGCCTCATTTATCAGACTCAAATACTTCAGGAAAAATACCATTGACTATCCTAGCTGTTACTATGGAATACATTTTCATTTTAAGTTTCCCTGTGTTGAGAGATTCATTAAATAAGTACTCCCTGAAGTAGAGAAGTTTTAAAAGGCTAAATTATACTTGTCCACTGCTGGCACAGCAAGGGTTGCTTTTAGGTAAAAAAAAAAAAAAAAAAGAATAAGGAACAGAGCAGCTCAGGGATGAAAGAGTTGTACAGTATCCTTATTATGGACCTAGGGACTGGAATCAGAGGATGTAGATTTGGATTCTGACTTTCCTATTTAGCGACTGAATGGTTTTGGAGAATTATTTATCAGTAATTCTACATATCTGAGAGTCGATCACCTGGATACTTCACTGAGTTGTTCATCTCGTTGGTAGTTGTTGAGTGCTTACATTATGTCACAATTCTCGTGAAGCTTCATTGGGACAACTGGTAGAAGGCAAATCCTATAATGGGTTCAATAAATGAATCACCGAAGTTATCACAAAAGCTAAATGTCATTCACCAATCTTGTGAGGAACTTGTATTCCATGCAGACTTCTATTACTTAATTCTATTTATTTTAAAGGAATCTAAGAATTCTTAAACTTTTAAACACCAGGTAGGTTGAGAAGCCAAGGAGAAGGTTTTCTGAGAATATATTCACAATACCTGGTCTTATAAAACCTTAGTTTTTGAATTAATGTAAAATTTTAATGCCATAAGGCATACTATATTCACCACAACTGATTAAATATATAGCAAATTCCCTCAGTTATGGATTAGAATATAAATAATCAGAAAAATGAAGGAAAATTAGGAAGTTTATGGTCACAAAATGAGGGGGGTCCAATCAATTGGGAGTTTGTGAAAAGTTCCTTGAGAGGAGCAAGCTGTTAATAGAGATGTGGAAAATATATTTTAAACTCTCATTGTGATTTTCATGCAAAATGATGCCATGATACTAACATTGCCTTAGGGAGAACTGATCTCCTTTCACATATCCCTCTAAGGCAATCTTTGGGGAGGCTGATTCCCTAGCCTTAACACCTGCTGCTCCGTTCAATGCACTTCCAGGCAAGCTGTTTTCAAAGGAATGCAGAAAACATGTGTTTTGAATGGTCTTGATTTCAAGCACATCTTGATTTCTTTCAAGTAATTCCTTCCTTACCTACTCTATATAATTGTGAAAATCAGAGCAAAGGGGGCTCTTAGACATCACTGAGTCCAGGCTTTTATTTAGCAATAAAGGAACAGAGGCTCCAGTATGTTAAGCATCACACTGCTTGTCCAGGAAGAGTCTAGAAAAGCTATAAATAGGTAATGGAAAATGGTGGCTACTATTTATTAAACACCTCTTGGTTGCAAGTACAAGGCCAGCTGAAATAAACACATGTCATTTGGCTATGAGTAGATATTGCCATTCTTATTTAAGAGAAGAGGAATTAAAGCATGGGGAATTGAAGCAACTTTCCCATACAACGAGTAATTTATCTGTATTCTAAACAGGTGTTTAAGTTCCACATCCATCTTCTTTTAATTCCATGGACTTTTTACATTTACTCTTTAAAAAATAAAATTCCATGCCATATGTACAACAGTTCTTAAGTTCTGTATCAAAAACTATTAGAAACAAATTATATTGATGTTTTTCCTCTTTACTAACTAGTATTTTGATGTAGACATGCAGTCAAGAGTCAACAACTTTATAACTCAAAAAAAAAAAAAAATACCCTTTATGGTTTTTGTTTTGTCTTTGTATTTCATTAAGGAGAAACAACTTGAGTGTATTAAGAAAATTTAACCCTTCCTTCAACAATCAGATTTCTGGAATACAGTTTCCTATATCTTAGTAAGTTCCTGAAAGCTTTTTTCTATTAAACAGGACACTTGGGGGGAAAAAAAAAAAAAAAGAGTTGTGCTGTTCCATATTTATTCAGCCATGATTAATCTAGTGTTGAATAATAATTTTTAATTTCCATTTCTTGAATATATTTATTAATTTACCTCCTGCCAATATATGGCTCTGGTTGCCACTATTTAGAATTTATTCCTGTTCTTCCTAAGTGTCATTTGCATAATGGAATGATGAGGTCCATTCGCTAGCAGTTGGTTGTGGGGTGTTGGACAGAGTGACTGGGCTGTAATTAGTGGCATCTGGCCTCTGCTTTCATGAGCATGCAAATGGAACTACGAGAGGCCATGAGGGCTCGGTGGCTTCATGACAGTCACTGTAATGTGTATCTGTTTTTATAAGCATACCAGTGGGATTGCTTTTTGTAAAATAATAAAATATGTATGTATGAATGAATCTGTCTATCTTTGCCTCCCATGATAGGTTTTTTTTTTTTTGGTCAAAGTAAGAAACAGGATTGCAATATATCAGTCTTAACCTTGTCTTTCAATTTTTAGGCTTTTAAAAATGGAATCCAACCTTCTTGCTTCTGTCTGGCCTGCTTCCATTTTCCCACTGAAATCCTTACTTATCTCTTTGTGTTTTTTTTTACTTTCCCTAATTCACTACTCAGGTTTATCTTTATAAAATATAGCTTTTGTTTTTCTTATGGCAATATCTTACCCAAGAAATAACAGGGTCCTCTACTCCCTTGTCCACTGTGTCCGACTCTACTCCATGCTGTTTATGGTTCTGTCATTACGTGGGACACTGATGAAGACGAATGGATTCTGACTGGGACTAACACGTGTTGGAAGCATGGTGTGTCCCAAGGTTTGCTTTATCCTTATTTAGCTCAGAAATTCAATAAACTGTAACTATTAAAGCTTTATTTTCATGTTATAGAGAAAAAATAGAAAAAGAAGAAAAATGAAGCTCAAAAAGGTCTTGCATTCTCTTAATACCTTTCAGAATTATTGGAGTTGGAATTTGAATCAAGCCTCTGTAACTGACCCATTCCCTTAGCACTTCTCTCTAACCACTTCCCATAGCAGATGATCACTGGGTCTGGAAATCAATCTGGAAATCCTGTGCTCTGAGGATTCCCCAAACAATAATACTTAGAAAAACAGTCTAAGACTCATGACTTGAGAAATGTGTCATAGTGATAACTTTGGATGCTTTACTTTTGTGTAACTAGATGTCAATTTGATTTGTGCATGGAAATGAGCTTTTACTCCCTATCATCTCATGGATTGAGACAACTATTTTCCAAAGAGCAAATTGCAGAAATTCTCTTTCATGGATAGTTTATGGGTGTTATATGACAATGGTGTTCCTTGGTCTATTAAGTTAGGGAAAAAAACACTTGAGTTAAACTACACTAGCAAGTTTCCCTAGAGCAGAATTTCTAAAAGCCTTTTAATATGTTAATGTGGATATGCCTAACTTCAAGGAAGGCTGGAAATGAATCTTTTATTTTTTACCTTGAATGGGTGACATTCTATTTGCCAGCAAGAAACAAGCTTGCAGAAGTTGTTAAAGACTGTTTTGTGCCACCCTGGTAGAGTAGTGGTTAGGTACACTGCCTCCAGCTTAGTGCAGCCCACACACTTCTTGGCGTTGGGGTGGAGTGGGGGAGAATGACCAAGATGAACAATTAAATAAAAATAAAATAAAGTGCTTCTTCCGCCTCTCTTCCTACCTGCTTGCTTACTCACCTTTATTCTTGCCTGAACCTTTCCCTAGAGACAGAGACAAGAGAGACAGAGACGAGAGAGAGAGAGAGAGAGAGAGAGAGAGAGAGAGAGAGAGAGAGAGAGAGAGAGTGTTTTGTAAGCAACACCCTATTTCTAGTATCTATTGACCCTGGGCAATAAGTTAAAATTTAGCCCTATATTTCCTAAAGTCCTCTGGGATCTTTTCTTCTGTACTTACACATATCATCTGCATTTTGATCCATATAAGCTACTGAAATGGAGGAGAGTAAAAAGTATCTCAAATTATCACTATAAAGATTAAAGATAATGCATGCTAAGTATACAGCTTAACACCTAGCATAAAGCAAATACTCAGTAAAGGTTCATTTAATTTAAATATGGATCAATTTTTAGAACTTACCATTGTGTTCTTTTCCTTATGTATTACATTTAATTTTGAAATAATAAAGTGTGATTGGCAAGGAGGAAAAATCCACTACTGTCATCCTTAATAATACTCGGTAATCAGCAGTGAATTAATAGTAGTGTCCTCTTTCTGCTGCTATCAATTACACACATTATTAATGGATTGAGAAAGATCTGCCAAGGTGTAGATTGTTAACAGGAATTGACACCCTGGTTACTGCTGGTGTCAGATATTAATTTCGGAGAGTGCAGCCATGCCACATTAAAATGCATGTTGTGCTGGTTTCCAGCGTAGGGTAGAAGCCCCTTTTTGAAAAGTGGTTTGGGACAACAGGTTAAGGGAAAGATGTAAGCACATGTCTAAGAGAAAACATGTGGGGAGGAGATTTTGCTTGAACAATTATTATGGACACATGCCAATGACTAAATTACAAAGAAAATATTGTAGATCATTAATTTAATGATTTAAACTTCCTAAGTTTGGTACATAAAAATCTAGAACAATCTGAATGTTGTAGCTATTTAAAATAATGTACTTTTAAATTATCAAATATTAGAAAACAATGAACTTTTTTTTCCATTTAATTTTCAGAATAACCTTATGAGGCAATTGAAGATGAAGAAACTGAAAATCAGTACTTTAAATTACCCAAGTTACATTTACATTTGGTTTATGAAAGAAGAAAGAGGTGAGCACATTTTTCAGAAGCATTTTGCACTCTACCGTATTATCGCCTCGAGTTTGCAAGGAATAAATGGTGTGGAGGAGTGACAAAAGCGATGGTGATGTAACCTTTGAAATGGGACATGAGAAAGGACTTAACCATATCCTTTCCAGTGCCCCCTGGCGCTAAGTACAAGGTGGTTTCACCTTTTGTATTGAGATGGAAACTCCATTTGCCTTTCCAGAGAGATCAATTATATGACTTCATTTTCACATTATACTTTTATTGACTATTCTCTCATGAAATATGCTGTGATTACAAGTATTGGTGAGGAGTTCACCTGTAGTGATTCTTCTTACCAGCTATGGCTGGATTCTTAACTCTATTCTCAATCTCTACCGTTGTCAGATAATAACCTCTCAGAGCTGGATATTGTCATAAGTTTCACACTGGTTTGAGTTCATAGATGTGAAAAGTCAATAGCATCTTTCATCTAGAGATTTGAGGATACCTGCAAGACTGAAAATACTCATAGTTTTGATAAACTATCTTGCAGGGAATATTTTTTCATCCCCAGTGAGTCAGAAAATAAACAGTGCACTAAAATATTTTCACATTTACAAGATGAAAAGTACCCCTCACTACTTTCTATTTAAAAATTATAAGGTCATGAGAATTCTTTGTACCCTTACCCCATTTTCATATTTTATTTAACACACTAGATTTTTGAGATTCTCAGGCATCATCCTATATTCTCATCTCTGATGTTTTTAAACTTTCCTTAAACATAATTCTTGGATCTTGTATCCTCCCCCACCCTCCTTCCCCTATAACTTGTCTACTTTTCATACAAAATGTCTACCAGGAACAGAGATAATCACTGTAATTATGTATGTGTGAAATTACAGTTAATACTCAGAAATCTTATAGATAAGATCTATTGTTACTTTCATTTTTCATGAAGACATTGTCTTACATAGATTAATCACATTTGCTATAAACAAGTGGTGATGACAGTATGTTGATTCAAGTTTTATTACTCCATAGACTGTGACATGATGTGGGCATAGGCATAGATATAGACATAAATACAGGCATAGAGGTAGAGATATAAAGACATATCTTGTCCATATACTATCTCTTTAGAAAATGTCTACATGGAACTAAAGCACATCTCAATAATTTCCTAAAATCATAGCACCTGTGTTTGTGCTTCTAGAAAAATTATCTAGCATTTTGAATTTTTCAGCCTGTTCTGTAAGGAAGGTAGCAGAAACATTCTATTTCACAAGAGTATATACTCACAACTCTACTTTTTAATATGATTCAGGAAATCCTTTTACAAGGCAGACAAACAGAAAGTATAATGTATGAATATAGTAGCTCAAATAACATACTAGCTTCAGTGTTAAACACTGTGTGGGACTGAAGTCATTTAATTCTTATATAAACTCAGTGAGACACTAAAAATTCTTATTTTATAGATG
The DNA here is from genome assembly GCA_004363575.1 of Solenodon paradoxus. NCBI lineage: Eukaryota > Metazoa > Chordata > Mammalia > Eulipotyphla > Solenodontidae > Solenodon > Solenodon paradoxus. The sequence continues at coordinate 24,954 of RJWH01006897.1, read as the reverse complement.
AGAAAATGGAAAAATAAAGGAATTAATTTATTCCAGTGGTTTTGCTAGAGTCTGGATTCTCCCCCAGACCTATACATTAGCAAGTATGTTGCTAAGCCTTGACATAAACTAATCTTTAATGATACAGAGATTTAGTGTTGAAGCTTCTAACTCTTGTGGGAGATAATTTATATTGATGATCTTGATTTTGGTGCCTCACTAAGTTCTTGTGATTTTTTTTTTTTTTTTTTTAGTTCTTCCCACTATGTCCAGCCTTCTCCTTCCTTTGGCTACTAGAATGCAGGGGAAGCAATGGGATGCCTGCGGACTGAGTACTTTACTCTGCAACACTGCCAGTGCTATGGTAATCATCCAGGATAAGACACCCCATGAAGAAGGTCTCAAGAGTAAAAGCTAAAGTCATTTTAGATCAGTCTACAAACCTTCTCACAAACAAATGAGGAAACACAGCTCACATTAACAACCCAGAGCTGACCATAAATCCATAAATACAAGTATGCCCTGCTGAGAAGAGAAGAACCACTCCACAGGTTTGAGAGCAATAATAATGACTACTTTTTTATGCCACTGAGTTTTGATGCAGTTTGCTATACTTCAATAACCAACTAATGAAGAAATCTGACAACAGAAGTGAGAGGATGCTATAATAAAAACCTACAATGTGTGATACTTGCCTAATGGGGTTAATAAATGGAACCTATTTAAGAAGGGAGCAAAACAATGGGGAAAGGGTGAGAAAATAGTGTGGAGGTTTTTATTACAGGCTAATACATAATGTGGACCATTTTACGTAGTGGCAAAACAATTAATAAGGCTGTAGCCAGCTGCTAATAAGAAAATGGAAAAAAAAGCAACAACTGTATAATGTAATTTGAATGAGGAGTTCCTCAGGCAGAAGGTGTGTGTGATCAGTTGTATATGATGATGTGTGGGGAAAAAAGGCATGGGATAACAAAATAACAGGCCATGTTTGCAAGCTACATTCAAAAGCAGTGTAAAGGTGTCAGCATTTGCCAGATAAGAAATGAAATATTACACTGTAGTGGCACAGGGAAAATTCCCTCCTCTCTTTCAGATTCTTTTAAAGATGGTCAAGCAAACAAATTAACACCAGTGAGGATTTCTAGGACAAAATACCTAATTTAATGGTATACACATAGAAACTGCAAACAATCAAGTAAACAGGATACCCACTTTTCACTATAAAGAATGACTTCAGATGACCAAACGTTTCCTCTAGATATTTGCCCTACTGTAGGATAAGATTCTCTGATTTAAAAAAAAAAATGTTTTTCTTGGAGATGATTACATATCTAAGCATAGTTAGGGTAACAACGTCTCTTGAAACCTATAAGATCTTAATTAACTTAATATTCCACATATCAAATCAAAACACATGTTGGAAAAAGCCTACTCTGGACATCTTGAAAAAAGTACAAGCTTTTTGGGGAGACTTATCCTATAATCTCATATCCAGTTAGTAAAAGATTCTCAAAGAAGAAATTATGGGTTTGGGTTACATATAAAATCAAGGATGTATGCAAGCCCTCATACCCTACTCCCCGCCAAAAAAAAAAGAAAAGAACAAAACAATCTGTTCAGATTTTTTAAAAACTAAGTTGGTGTCAACAAGACCCCACAACTAGGAGAGAAGGTCATGTAAGAATCTTAAAGCTGCTGCTCCTCAGATTTCTGACCTTTGCAAAATATTCGTGCCATATTTCAAAACTTTTAGAACAGTGGGGTTCTAATAAATAATTTTTAGTGAATGAATACATTATTAGTATTCAACACACTTTTTCCTAAAATTGCATTATAAATATTAAGTGGCTAGGATATTGTGAGATTTTTCTAACCTACATTGAAGAATAAGAAAATGCCTTTGAATTATTTAAAATAGATTATTCTGCCTCTGTAATGGGTACCCGGGGGATTGACTGAAGAACAATACCATATTAGGAGTCACAGTGATTTGGAGAAAGTCAGGAAACATTTTCTATTGAGAGAAAGATAAAAGAGCTTTTTCATAGATAAAGGTAGTAGCTAACTAAGTACTTTGTAAAATAACAAAGCACAATCATTAGTATGAAGAAAAAATAGCACTTGCAGTAATTATATATTATACATTTTAAAGGCAAATAAGAAGTTGAACTCATTGTCCCAAACTTAGGATGCACTTTTTTTTTTCCTAGATAGGCTTACACTAAATAATACTGTAATTTGTGCCAACTAACTCTTTAACTCTTCTTTAATGAATTCACCTTTTTACCTTTCTTTTATTTTTGGTTGGCATTCAAGAACTGATATGTCCATATGTCAAGGAGTACAGATTAAGCCTTAACTTTGGTCTTATTTAGATTAAAGACATTAATCTTCTGCCAAAGACACGTGGTATATGACACACTATGAAGGAAACGGGCTTACATTTTTACTTATGGTAAGAGTGAATTAGAATATAGAAAAGCCAGGAGTTATTCAGAGCTCTATAAAATTCTCTGTTATTGTTATTGAATAACACAGCAGAGGCTTGGGCGATAGAACTATGGCAGAAATCCAGAATAAGGAATTAAGACAACTGTGGTAATGAATTAGAATATAATGTCTTGTATATTAGTCCTATTATAAAAGTAATTTAACTACAGTATTCTCAGTTTTCTCATTTGTACCAGCATAAGAGACCAAGTAAATGATTTCTTAAGTTACCAGGGTTCAAAGTCTTGTGTGTAACTCCCTTCCTTTCTATCCGAATCTTCTCATTCAAGGGCTAGTGAGACCCTGGTTTAGCACTGATCCAAGCTTCCTGGTCTTGAAATACAGAAGCCAAGGTCAAGAATATAGTGAGGGATTCTATTCATGGTAGTTTCACAGGTCCTAGAAAATCTGCAGGCTCAATGCAACATTCATTTATAACTATGTCTATGTACTTGGAACTTCACAATTAATCATGTTTTGTTTTGTTTTTCCCAAGATTTAGTCCAGTACAGATGACGACATGTAGTAGTGAAGTTGCAAGCATTTCTTGAGTTTGTGGAGTATGTGTTGTAGGAACTCAATGTATTCGAAAGATGCCTAAGAAATGAAATATGGTAGCATGTGATCTACGTGTGGGAGAACAGAATAGCTTTGCATGGTACAGAAAAGAAGCTGGTGAATCCCCTATGAGGTCTCAGAAAAATGCATAAAGATGACACTGAGGAAGGCATTAAAAGATAAGTAAAATGATACACAGAGGGAAGAAAGAGAATATTTAAGAAAACTCATAAAATAACCAATAGTTCATTTATGAAGTGGAGCTCTTATCATTTGAGATATCTAGACCTGACTAATTCAAAGATGTGGTCAAGACAATATTTGCTACTGAATGGAAATGAAAGCGCATACTCTCTCCCTAGATTTCAAATAGGCTTGTATTATCTTCCATGGTTGAAAGAAATTTGGGTCTCTATTTGTCAATGTTCTCAAAACTGACAGCATTATTTTGCCTCATCTTTAGTTCTCTTCAGAGAAATAACTAAAATGCCATGAAGGATGCTGCAAGAATATTGTATAGAGCAGATTCCCTGCTTGAGGGTATGTCATGGGTACATGTTTGTTGGAGTATTCTGATGGCAATTTCTGAATTTTTACTGATGTAGGTTATGTCTTTGAGATCCATGTCTGCCATGTGAGTAGAGAGTATAGTGTCTCATGGCATGAAGGCCTGATGGTACGAGAGCAGCCTCTGGGATACTACAGATGTGACTTCAAATCCTCTGGGTCTGAAGGAATGTCAGTAGAACAGATTGACAGCAACTGCAGATTACATAAGCAAAATGTATTTTGAACTCATTGAGTATTAATTGATGAGTGTTCTAATACAATAGGCAATCTTGGCATTCAAGACTGACAATCAGCAATACCTACAGCAAGTCAACCAAGAGACACCCAAGTGACACTTATTGTCCATCTTTTCTGGATGGTTACTGAAATGTCAATGTGCGTCATTTCCCTCTCCATTCTCTGAATCCTGAACCCCTCTTTGCCATCCTACTTCTAATCTATTCCTTTTTTATTTTTCATGTATCTTTCCTTTTTCCTCTAATAGTCATTTCTCCCTCTTCTACTTAATAGTCTCTGCTCACAGCTGATGAAAACAGATACAGAAAACTCCACATCAGTGGAATAGCACACCACCCAAAGTGTTTAAGTATACATATATTTCCTAAACCTCAAGTTTATCCGGTGTTTTAGAGAACTTTGATAGTAACTGTTCGGGGTTCTTATTGAGAGAACAGAAACAGCCCACTAAGGCTAGATAGTGATTCCAGAATCACGAGTTTTCTGAAACCCAAGATTTCTTTCCCTTTTCTCTCTGAGTCTGTCTGACTGTTCCTAGAATCCCAATAATTAGCATTCTTACTATTTGAGTCCCTACGGCATACAAAATACCTTTTTATTTCCCCTCCTTTTACTCTAAGAACTAACAAGTAATATGGAATTTAGTGCTACTGTCTTATACAAAGTTCAGTGCAAGTATTAGAATAACTTGAATTGTTATTTCAACTAGCTATACAGCCCTGACCATTGGAATCCATAATAATATTTGTTTTATATACTCTTATTGGGCTGCTGTAAAGCTTATGGAGATATTAAAATATTTGGTATAATAAAATTCAGATACAAGGAACTGTTATGTGTGTATTACTTTTTATACCTCCCTTCAAAAATGATGTTGTTACTAATGCATATTCAAAAAAATAATCAATTTAAATCAAAACAAAAAAGGGACTTTTTCAAAAAATCATTACTTTGCTCTTCTAACTTTTTAGGTCTTTACAGGTTCTAAATTACCCATATGGAGCCTTGACTTAAGCTCTCTAAGCCTTTTGAGTATTTTATATTTAAAACTATGCTTTTGAAGAGGATTACAATAACTCTATAGTGACCAGTAACTAATATGTAATATAATTTAATACATGCTTTTTTTCCCTCACTAATTATTCCTCACTTTTTTACTATATGCTCCCATTGAATATGGATAGGAAGTTAAATGAGAATAATTCCCTATCGATGATAAAAGAGTTACTAAATTGTCTACCGTCTGTAGGGAAAACTCCTTTTCTGATTTGATAATACAATTCAAGAGGAGTCTCCCACTATTTCTCCCACTTCTAGGTACAGCCTCCCCAGTGCATCAAACCAAAGCAAACTGATGTTCATAATCCCACATCCCTATAACAATTTCAAGTCTTTTGAAAGACGTGTTAAGTTTACTCTGTCCTAAACATCTTTTCTGATTCAGTTCTCTAAATGTGGAATGTTTCTTTATCCTCTTAAGAATCAGTCCTATAATTTCCTGCTTTGAAAGGTCTTTCTCATTACTTCAGAATTATTCATTTGTTAAACAGCAGAGAGATAATAAGTTAGCTGAGGGCAGAGATTGTATTTATAAATGCCTTCATTTCTTTTAGCACAGGATATGGATGAGTGGTCATTCAATCCATGATTAGGAGATGTCTGCAAAAATGAGAATTTGACCTTATTCCTTTGAGGTGATGCTATCATATAAATGGCTTTATTACAGAGAAATCCCCTGATTAATTTAACAACATTACAGAAGTCTACAGTATATTAAAACACACCTAGTTCAAAAAAATCTACCAGGATGATCCTAACAGCATCTTCTCAACTGCAACCACCAGATCCAAAGATCAGAAATGACTGTTATGGTTTCATTAAACCCACTGTCAAGGAAATCTTCAATGCATCATTAGAATCTAGAACTTTTTCCCAGCCCGCCATTCTAATCATAGAAATGATCACTGGCACTTCAGTGCCACTTGACAAAACACTTGACATTGTTTTTAGAGAGGTAAATTTAATTCAGTGTTACACAGTTAAAGGGAGAGAGCATAATTCATCTTTTGTCAAACTACTGCCCGCCAAAGATATTTTTCCTGAAAAAATTACAGTGAAGAGTCACGAACTTGTGAAACTATTGATCCTTACATGTAACACCCCTCTTCCCAACTCTACTACTCACAAGAATTGTCCAAGGTCCTCTGGGTCCTTTTCATAGGAAGACACTTGAACAAAGGCAAGTTTGTCATGATTAGATTGTCTCCACATATAAGCCTGAAAGGTCATTCAGTGTCTTATCTTTGAAGCAACTAACCTTTTTTGGAAGTAAATGAAATATGTCTCTTTGCTGCTAATTTGTTTCAAAAGTAGGAAAAGGTAGAATAATAGGCACATTATGCAGAGTGTTTCTGAAAGAGAACTTACATAAATTGGTAATTTATAAAATCAGTGGGTTGCAGATGAGAAACAGCATCCTCTTTGAGCTTTCAGCAACAACAGAAGTGTCATCTTGAGTACACTCTTTAATCAAACCTTTTACAATCTACACACAGTCTATGCAGAATTGAGTTCTTGGGGCTGAATGATATATTCCAATGCCTCCTATTTCCATGAGATCTAAGATGCTACTTTATCAAGTTCATTTTTCACAGGAGGAATTCGAGCAGAAAGAGAAGTTGAGCAGCACTTTCAAGGTTATGCTGAAAGTGAATGGTAGAAATATATGTACCCATCCATTCTTTTAGATTCAGTGCTCCTGCCGCTTAACAAAGAATCATATGACTAATATATTTTCATTAAGTTACCCTGATACCCTTTCTTACTTGGTTAAAAAAAACAAACATGCTGATTTTACCCAGGTAGATATGAAAATGTTTTCAATCTCAGGAAAGATACGGCTCATTCCTAGCACCAGGAAATTAATACTAATTGATTGAAACAAGCACCATTAATTTTAGTTCCTAGTTGTTGATGGTTGCTCAACGGTATGACTTTAACTGAGGTCCAGATAATAAGAATTAAATATAAATAAGTTTGAGGACTTCTCCTGAAGTAAACTACAGAGTGCTTAAATCTACCTTGGATGGTGGTATGAAGGTGCTCAGAACTATAAAAACTGTGTCTATGAGGTAACGAGACATGAAAATTCCCTGGAATTGTGTATATTTGTAAGTTAATATAATAAACCTGAAACCATCTACCTCTAGATGCATTGTTAAATGATTATTAAATTCTTTATAGATGCTACTCTATTCCTTTAGATGCAGTTGAAAGTATTTATAACAGATAGGTGAGGTCAGAGCACACATCATCACAAGTAGAGTGCTTTGCATGGTTACATAGAAAGTGGAGGGCACAGGGTCATAAGCAAGATTTGCATTGAAAGAGGGTCAGTTCTATTCATAGAAACACGAATAAATAGGGTAGAGCTGACCTCCTTACACCACAATTAAGTTTCAACAAAAGCACAATAGACTGAGTGCTGGTTGGAAAATGATGACCAGAGCAGATGGGGAAGCAGTTGTAATAGCAGACCATAATGATATCAGACAGAAATAAACTTGTTCCAGTAATTTAGTATGAACCAAGGTAGATCATCCCAGAAAACTTGGATATGGGCAAGAGTTAGCAACTGGCCCATTAGATAAATCTGACCTGCAACCTATTCTTTTGAAATGGAGACTTATTAGAACACAGGCACTTGCTTATTATGTACTTTATATTTCAATGGTGGGTTTGAGTAGTTGAGACAATGATGACGACTCTAAAGACTAGAATACCGAGTATTTGTAATTGCTATCTCTCCCCTTACAGAAAAAGTTTCTGCATCCCTGGGGTTAAGAGTCCAATGAATTTCATAGTCTGGGAAAGCTAAAAGTAAGTTTGTGTGTGTGTATAAATTAAATTTACCTCTCCAAAAACAATGTCAAGTTCATGGTACTCAAGTGCAAGTGATCACTTCTATGATTAGAATGGCTGGAGATTATATATATATATATATATATATATATATATATATATATATGTATATACATAAAAGCAGCAAAGCAAAGGGAAAAGGAGCAAGAAAAATTGAGAATTTCCTCAGAGACAACTGATTGGGGAAAACAGTATGCCATAAAATCATAAAATGCCTTAGGTCTATGCCAAGGTAGGTGTACCACAAACTAGTACCACAGTAAATGCTCTGAGTAACTGAAGAAAAAGCAAACAAATTCATAGCTTTGAAGTATTTTCCAGAGGGATCTTTTGATATGATGGGTATATGACCACCTGCTGGCTTTGGTATTTAGGTAGGTGGCCTAAATAACTGGTGCACATGCATAATAGCTAGGGATGAGAAAGTGTGTGGCAGACAGGAAGGTGTGGGCTTTGGGTGCTAAATAGAAAAGTTGTGCTGCCATACAAAGCTTAGTTTTCTATTTTATCTCATAGATTGCTTTTGGCCCAAAGCCTGTCTGATGTTTTACCATTCCCCATCAATATGATTACACACACTTTGGTTCTAAAATTGCATTCCCCAAACTAAGCATCATCAAAAATGGAACAAAGGAAGAGATGGCTCATGACAATCCAAATGCCCTAACACAGGAAGAAAAAATAAACATTTCATTTTCATGAAACTTGCTTTGAAAGCTGAAATTCACATAATGAATTCATAAAGAGACTTCGCTATGATAGGAATAATTTGGCCTTAAAATATGAGTTGCTTTATTCCAGTAATAATTTGCCTGGCAGTACTGAAGAGTCCCCCCCACCCTTCATTCTGCCCACGTTTATAACGTTCCAAGTAGAAAGTTGATTATGGGGTATCTCATGGCTTGAATTTCAACCTAAATTGTTTAAGCCAGGAAATACCATCACAGTCAGTGTGAGAAGCATGTCGTTTCATGAAAAATCGCAGTCAGGACTAGAATCCTCAACTACACTTCCTGCACCATCATTTAAACCAGTACTTGAAACACAGGGGAAGTGAAAAGCAAACAAAAAAACAGGATAGCTTTATTTCAGCATGAGGCATTCCAAATATAGGTGTTCTTTAAAAAAAATGTTGTATTGTAATCCTCCTGTTTGAACCTAAGTCATCGTCTGTGGTCTGGATAATGTTAGCTGCTCTTACAAAGCACAGTTCAAATGTTATCTCCTTCAGTCAGTCTTGCTTCACTACCCTTTCAGAATCCCAATGAATCCCACTCTCGAATATACTCAGTGTCCTGTACCTTGACCAACTTCATATTATAGCGTTGGTTAATGTTTTCATCTCTCCTGAAATGAGTGGACAATTTCCTTTATCTTTCTATCCCTGGTGGCCACTGGAATGCCTGAAGCTGTCGGCTGAAGACCAAATTAATGATATTTTCCTCAAGACTAATCTTTCTTTTTTCTGAGTTGAAAAGTTATTCTTGACCTACATTCAAAGCAAAGTGACATGGGTAGTCACGTAGCTTTAAGAAATGTGATCTCAACTAGTCTGGGTATTAGAGATTTCTCAGTTAACTAGCTCTATTTTTACTTTTTTGTGTCTCGGTGTCAGTCTAAGTTAATAAAAAAAGATAAGTAGAAATGAATAATATCCATGATGCTTTCTTATATTTAAAATTCTATAAAACTGTAATTGTGTATTTGTGACAAACTAACTTCTTCTCACAAGTATGTTTTTTTTCAAAAAGAGTGTCATATGAATACCTTATACAAATATGTGACTTGAAACAATAAATCATTTATTACCTAAGTTACTTTAAAAGGGAAAGGTTCAACTGAATTGTAAACTTATGCTTGCTAGTTGACAAATTAGTACCCAAATATGTAGCATTTATATATATATATATGCACACACAGTGTATATATACAAACACACATATACATATATATAAAACACTTTACAAAAAGCTAATGCTAATTACTATGCAAAATAGGTATTATTTGAATTATGTTTTATTAAACCTGTAAATTAGATGTAGACTTTCATTTTCTCTTTGGAGGAACAGATGAAAAACATAGATCTGATAGTCAACCACCATTAACACAATTGAATGGCCTTAATTTCTCAATAGGATCATTCAATATTCATTTTTTAATTTCTGCATTTACACATAATATCTCTCTGGAGGCCTCTAACACATTCTATTGCTGCAGTTTTAATGAGAACTATCAAAGGTTACTATGAGATGATGATCTATACTTAATTCACAGATTTCCCCAGACATTTGTGCAATTCAGTGCTGTTTAGATTCTTTTTTAGTTTTATTGTCTTGCAACATTTATCCCAATTTTAACTGCATCTTTAATCATTATTAGCATAACCCTTTCATGCTGAAAGTTAGTATTTTGAGAATATGGAAAAAATAAGACTTTAGAGCATTTAATAATTTTGTTTGTTAGGAAACACTAAAAAAGGTTGTTTTTTTAGTGTAAAGTGATATGAGAGCTTTCAAAATGTGTTCTGATCATATATTTTGATCTCACCAAACAATAATGATTATTTCTCCTAAATTTTCTAATTATGATCTATTATTTTTTTACAAATGTATTGATGAAATATATTAAGTACTCAGAGGCGATGGATAAACATTTACTGACTTTGTAGAGTATGTGTGGGTCAAAAAACTGTAACATAACAGGGAAATCCTGCATTAAAATTTTAACTAAAATATGCATTACAAGTTTTCAGATGAGTTTTATGAACACGATGACACTTGCCTAATTAAAAGGAACATTTTTCTCATTGGAAATAATACTATGAACTCAAAGTCAATGAAGATCAAATAAAATAGAGGATATAAATATGGTAAACAGATAAAAAGATTTTGCTTTTTATTTTAATAGACATTCAATGAATCATACTAAGACACTTGAGAGAAATGAAACAGTGTTTTACTGCTATTGTAATCTTATATAAGACAAGATTTCAAATTAGCTGAAACTGCAGACCTCAGGATGACTGGTTTAAGGAAAACTTCTTGAATCAAGCTCTAGCATCCTTATTAAATGTCCCTATCCCTCCCCTGTTTCAACATTTTCTCTGAACTTCAGAACAAACCTTGTAATGGGAGACAGGCCATGTGCAATTATTGTCCCTTGGAAAGATATCAGACCTGAAGTTCAAAGAGATAAAGAAAAGTATCTTTGGGCATGCTCTGGAGGCCCAGGTATTATGTCCATGCCTGGGGAAAGGACTACATGCAACCCAAAGACACAGGTTCATGGCCTGGGCAGGGGTCGGGGTGGGCGGAACAACTAAAATGAACAATTAAACAACTAAAAGAATAAAATGCTTCCTCCTTCTCTCTCTTCCTTCCTGACTGCCTAACCTTCCTGCCTGCCTGGTCAGGCAGTATCTCTGGTCATTCTCCTAAATGGTAGGAGAATTGTAGAAAGTATGTGAAAGCATCATGTATGTGAAGAATGGAGAAAATTAAGTGAAAGTATATGAGAGAGGAGAAAAGGAAAGGGTATTTTTGCCTTTTAAATTAATACTTTAAGCTTCTGTTTTCTTGTCCTGCATATGTTATAGACATCTGCAGCTTTATGTTCCTCCCATAATTCACTTCTTTCCAGATTCTACTCAAAACTGACTTCTCAAGAAACAGCCTGTGTCTACTTTAAAGTCTTACATATAGGACACATTTGCCTTCCCATGGGCCATTAATATTCTGTAATCTTTTCTCTTCAGAATTTAATCCTCCTTTAGCTATGTCTTTAGAAAAAGGCAAAAGAAATTCTAGATCTAATAATCTTCAATTTCTCTTATTTAAGTCTATGGTTTTGGAGAAGTTATTACCCTATCATCATCAGAAAAAAGAAAAAGGTTTAACCAAGATGATGTTCATGCTATCATTTGACTCCAATAATCTGAATTTTTTATAAATTACATCCCAAGTACATAACTCTTGATTTTTACAAAGAAATTTTGACTTTCCAAATAAATTAAAAAGGAAAAATGTTTGATGTATCAACAGCCCTATCTTGATAAAAACGACCCTCTTCTAAGAATCATATTAGTGGTAACATTTTTATACTTATCTTAGTGATTTTGGACATTCTGAATGCACACTAATTGTTGAATTGATTCGGAAGATGAATCCAGGAAACAGGCAGAACTTATTTGAAGTAGGAATACCAATCACTGCTCTGTAAAGTTCCATATGCTTTTATCAACGTATTTTCACTTCTATCTGGACAGAGGCAAACACATGGTTTAAGGTGCTAAGTTTTCTCATCCTTTCCATTTGAACTGCTTCTTTAATAATTCTTCCATCCCACAGTAATCTTACACATATCAGGGTTATCAATTCAGTTTTATCAGTTTTTCCACCACTATCTTTTTTCACCCCCTTTGACGATCCAATTTAGGATACCACATGGCAATTAGTCACTGTATCTCCTATGTTTTCACCAATTTGTGTCAAAATTTCACTGACATTTTAAAGAATGTCAGATATTTTGTAGAATGTCCTTCAATTTGAGTTTCTCAGATGTTTATTCAATATTAGATGGAGATTATGAATTTGGAGTGAGATTATTACAGAAGTAACATGTTCTTCTTATTATACTATATCAAGGTGTATTATATTGAGATGATTTATTACAGGTTGTATTAATCATGAAAACTTGGTTAAGGGATATGTAAGGCTTCTTTTGGTGAAGTCAAAAATTTCCCTTTTCATAATCTATTCTTTTGAAACTAGTCATTAAATCCCCAATCAAGCAGAAGTAAACTTCACCTCCTCCAGAGAGATTAAATAATTATTGAATTAATTGATTAATAATCAATAGTAATAATTAATAATCATTTATTATTAAATAATTATTGAATTATTGAAACTACCACAGTGATTAATATATATTCTAGGAGAGCTATTTTGAAGCTATGTTAATATCCTTTTTATAAAATTTCTTCTATTTTTAGTATTCATCAATGGACCCCATCTACTGCAAATATCACTGATATTCTAATAGTGATTTATATTACTCTTATTCTCTCTATATTAATTTGAATTTTTCTATCGAGAAGTTATACATACACATTTATCTATCTATTGATTTATTATTTACCCAAGTATACATAGTACGACATGGGCATATATGTGTGTATGTGTGTATGTTTGGGGGTTTTTTTTTTTGGTCTCATCTAATAGCATCATAATTTATTTTTCAAATTGTTCCCACTTTGTTCTTCTGGAAGTTTTTTCAGAATGCCTCCTCTTGTCCTTTTGAACAGACCACGAGTTATCTGAGCACTTCCTTACTTCTGACTTTAAAGTGTGATATAGGCCCATTTGTACATTAACTGCCACTCTTCAAAGGAGCCTCAGTTCCCTTCATTGTTAATTGAAGTGTTTAGACATTTTTTTTTAATATTTCATGTAATAACTGGTATGGCATTATTTAACTGAATCATCTTACTATTTTTTTCTCTACTTCCAATTTGTTCTTTATTTTCCTAATAAACCCCTTGTCTTTTTTTCCCCTTCAATTGTGTGGATTTAGTATTCCATTTTATTACCACTTTTGGTAAATTAGCTACCCCTCCTGACTGATCTAAGGCTTACTATCTATAGCTTTAACTTGTCACAAAACTTTAAAACTTATTATTCAAAATAATATCATTTCATTGTTACTGTTAAAGTATACTTTAATTCCTCTTTTCCATTCTTTGGTACATTGTCATACACACATATATAAAAATGTGCATCTTTTATAACATATATAACAAACCACATTTTTTATTTTAACATTTTTCTAATTTTAAAGAAAATTTAAAGTTGAGAAAACATTTCACATTTACTCACTATTGTATCTATTCTTCATTTCTATGTAGATGCAAACCTTTATTCGTATTTACTATCTACACTCAGAATTTTTAATATTTCACTTAACGCAATTTTTTAACAACAAATTTAGCTTTGGTTTGTCTGACAAAATTTTGTTTTAAATTTGTCTATAGAATTCTAGTCTGAGCATTTCTTTTATATTTTTTATCAGTGCTAAAAAAGTACTCTACAGCTGTGGCTTCTTTTTATTCCAACATTCCTAGTTTATGAAAAATATACTATGATTCTTACACTGTATTTGTTTCCCTAAACATAATATGCATTTGTCCTCTAGTTATCCTAAATGGGCTTTTTGCTGTTATTTCATTTTAAAGTAGGTTATTAACAATTTGAATATGATGTACCTTGGTCTGGTTTTCCTTTCTATTCTGCTTGGGTGTATTATCTTGTTGCATCTGAGATGTTATAAATTTCCTATTGTTACTATAACAAATTACCATAAACTTAGTGGCTGAGAACAACACAAATTACCGTCTTACCCTTTTGTAGATCAGACATGTGAAATGTGTCTTGTCACAAATACTTTTTTTTATCGAAATATTTCATATGCTTGTTACAATTTCTGGCCATATTTGCAATTTTTTATATAGGAACTTAATAGAGTCTAACTATCAGCTCACAGTCTGTAGGTCAGCTAGGTTTCTAGTCTTCTTCAAGTAGTTATGTGCTCTCAGTAGGGCTCCATGCTTTCAGGAGTTAGCTTGTCCTGATTTGACTGTGAGCATCCTAACTCATCAGAGTGAAAATTGAACTCTAACTTGGTCTCTCATATTCTAAAAAGCCTAGGCAAGTTCTTGTCCTTATGCACAGTGGAGATACAGGAGAGCAAACAGAAGTATATAAGGTTTTGTAAAGTCAACTAGCCTTATGTATTATCTGCCATATTCTTTTGAATAAATCAAGACAGACATTCAAATGGTCAAGAAACAGAAAGCTCACATTATAAAGAGATTTAGCTATCAGAACTAAAATAAGTGGGGCTATTTTCACAAATAATCTATCACAGATTGTTTTTGTTTTAAGGAAAAACATACATGGTTACATCTACTATAAATTTCTAGTATATAACAAATTGGATTTATAGTCTTCTTTAATATGTCACTTTTTCTTAACTGATGACAAAAGCAGTAATAGTTTGCAGTCTCTGAGCACCTCATAAAGAATAAAGTTACACTGAGTCTTTATTTCTTACTCCCTGCAGGCAATGAGACAGCTCCTGTTCTGTTCTCATAATTATAATGCAATTTACTGAGATTGTTTTCCATGGCAAACCTTCCCACTCTTTAAACATGGTCAGATGCCAATTAATTATCTTAATCTTTTCTTTCCCTTTACATCAAACTGAGTTCCAAATTGACATCCTTTCTAGCTGGATGGTTGAAGTTATTCCCTCGGAAAATAAAGCTTGGGTTAATCTAAGTCACTTAAACGCTCTTTTCTCCAATAATCCAGATGGCTTTATTCTGTATTCCTTTGGCAAAACAGAGATTTTCTTACTGACTATGGAAGGACAACCATATTAAGATCAACTCATTTTGAGTTTTACAGGTTTTATGTGATAATTATGTTTCTCTCTATTAGTGTTTCTAGCCAACCACATCGCTTTGCCCAAAGTTATAAAATCAGTTAACCAAAGCACCACATTGTATCACATTTATCTGAAACACCTATCCTTGTACCCAATTTTGTTCAAGTAAGGTTTGGAAGTAAGGTTTTAATGATGGTATGATATTTGTATGTCCAAAATGTGCTTCTGAGCCATGACTTTACCAAAGAACCACAAGGAAACTTAGATTTATATATGTAGCTCAAATCTAGAAAGAATAAAAACTGTATTAAAAAAAACTGGGGGGGGGGAATCTTTTCATTTTTTTTCCCAAAAGCAAACAAAATTAATTTCAAATCAGTAGATTTAAGGATTAAAGCATGGGGTTCTATAATTTTCAGTTTCAGAAAGTTAAACTCAAAGCTAATCTGCAAATATTTAGCAACTATAACATAAGGGAAATCAGAGTGTTAACTATAACACTTTCCTCCCAAACTTTTCTGTGGATCTTAAAAGGTATACAGGATAACATTAGGAAATTTGGTGAGGAATAATCATTTATTGACTGTTATCATTAACATTATTATTAAAAGTGTACTAACTGTTGGGAATTGAGCCAAGAATAAACAAAAAACAAACACATAAATACCCTGAACTGAAAGATTTTCTTTTAGTAGTGGTTAAGAAGATACAGAAAAAGCAAACATGTATGCTCATGTAGTGGTATGTACGTACTATGGAATAAATGAGTAGGGCAAAAATAATAGCCTTTATGCTGTCTTGGGTACAGAGGGCCGGGAAAGACCTCTTTGTAAAGTTGACAATTGACTAAAGATGTAAAGGAAAGAATACTAATAAGAACATATGGAGAAATTGCATGAAATATTTTATTTAACTCTATGGCACTAAATTTCTAGTATCTTACAAGCACTAGAGCAGCAATTCACACGTACTTGAAATACGGTCCAATTCATTTTCTTAGACAACTAACATTTCAGTACATCTCTGTATGCGTTATCCACTGGCTGTAAAGCAAATCATATCCAAAGCTGATGAGTTTAAACAACCTACACAATTAACCTAACAAGTGTGTGAGTTGGCAGTTTAGGCTGTGTTCTGCTAGGTAGTAGTTCTAGTGTGAGAAGCGCTCTGTAGGTCAGCTATGGGTCAGATAGGTGGCTTCACTGGTCATTAGTGGACTCTCTCAAATCTATGAATCTGCAGTTATGACAGCTGAGCTCTCATCTAGCAGATGCCACATACTTAAATGGCAGAGGTCTGTGTGTGTGTGTGTGTGTGTGTGTGTGTGTGTGTGTGTGTGTGTGTGTGAGAGAGAGAGAGAGACAGAGAGAGAGAGAGAGAGACAGAGAGAGACAGAGAGACAGAGAGAGACAGAGACATAGACCAAGACAGAGAGATTCAAAACTTTTCATAATGTCACTTCTAATGATTATACTGACAAACAAGTCATAAGATGAGTCTAGATTCAAGAGGTGTGGAAACAGACATTTCTTTACAGGACAAGTTGTCAAATCAGAATGCAAAAGCAAGTAAATACAGGAATGAAAACAAATACAGTCATTCTTTCAGTCTTCACAACTTTGCCTGCTTGCTTAAATAGGGATAACAATACCTTCCTCTTGGAGTTCTAACCTAAATTATGGGATGCAAATAATTAGTTCACAAAATTTTCCTCAAAGCAGAACAAAACCGAACAGAGTATTTTTGCTTACTCTCAGATTTTGTTTTGCATCATTTTGGTATATGCAAGGAATTCCCTTTAGTGAGAACTAGCTACACAGTTATTGTCATAATTAAAAGCTCTTTGTGTTAAGGAAACAATGGTATATTTACCAAGGTTTTTGCAAATTTGTTTACTTAAATATAAATAGGAAGTTAATATATCATGTAGAAGCCAAATAAATAATCTGAAGACTTCTGACATGAGGGTATGAACACCTTAGAAATATTCATTAATATTCAATAATTTTTAAAACATTTCAACAGATACTCATTGAATGTCTCTAATCTTCTAGGCACCATGAAGGAACCAGAAATAAAGGTGTTAGCAAAGAGACTAAGCTAAGTGATTATGATGCTCATATTTTGGCCCTTTGCATAACACCTGATTTATTATGCTTTTTCTTTAATATCATGTTGTTAGATCCACATATATCCATTAACATTTCATCGTTAATATTCCCGTTGAATAGAGGGTACACAATATACTTCATCTTTTGATATATGACCCACATAGCCACTTAAAAGAAGTTGCAAAGATGTTGAAAGAGAATATATATACACACAAACATACACATACATACACATATATTCAAAATTCTGTTGAGTGAGTATATATACATATTAAACAAGAGTAAACATACTTTTGTTTTATACACATATATACAAATTTACTTTTGTTTAAGAGGCTTCCATTTAAGGAGACTAGATCAGTCTAAAAGAAAACAACTGGCAAAGATAAAGTGTGTAAAATGCATTCTGCAACTCTAAAATCTGTTTCCCGTAGGGGAACTAGAACTTTAGTGCTCATCTCCTTACATCACCCACATAAGGTTAGTGCTATTTACATTCATGGGAAATTTGAGATGAGTACTAGAAAGAGGTCAGGGCCTTTCCCCCTTCTCTTAGCTATCACAGACTGAAAAAAGCAAGGATTTGGAGTCATGGAGAACACTTGTAATCTAAGCAATCTTACTTAGATGTTTTAATATATGTGGCAAATTCTGCAGAGATTCTGCTTCCTATCTGAAAAACAGAGCACAAATTCACATTGAAAATTGCATTAGATTACATCACTGATGTTAGGCTGGCCCAGGGACAAAAGCAGCAGCGGCCATGCCTGGGAAAACGGCAGCCAAGCCCGGGAAAAAGGTGGATGACATCAGAATAAGGGATGCAACCCCCACACCTGGATTCACAGGGCCAATCCCCAATCGCCACATGGGAAGCCCTCAAAATTCCTCTGCTTAAAGAACCCGCTCCCCTTTGTTCAAGTGCGACTTCCCAGCCCGCGACTTCCCCGGCCCCCATTCTGCAGACTTGGGAACCTCGCCCGGGTATGCAAACCCCAATAAAGCCCTGGCTATTCGACATTTTTTTGTCTAATTGAACTTTTTCTCCTCGCGGAGCCCAGAAAAACCTTAAACTGACCCACCGAAAACTCTGCCTATTAAGATTTCTTCTCCTATTTCAGATCCTCAACCACCACGAGAGCCACTATAAAGTATCAAGTTATTTCTTAGGCTACACAAAACATTCAGACAAGCCACTTGTGAATTAAAATCATTATACTTCTTTCAGCTAGTAATAGGTCACAGGCGTGATCTGAGGAAACAGTGTAGGTTTATCACGGAGGCTGCATGGAAATCTAGGTTACCGTTGTGTATTGCTCACTTACAACCAGGAACTGCTCATGCCCAAGTGCAGTTTTATCACTTTCATCTCATGATGGGTTTCTGCTTAGACTATTACTACAATTTAGTGGTCCTCATAGCACCCAGCTCAAGAGACGAGTTCTGGCTGCATCATCTGTAATGCCCCAGACTTTTGCTCCCTACCCAGGGATGCTCATGGCCTTGCTCTAAATGAGCTATGGTAATATACTGAATTGTGTTCCCACCAAAATTAATATGTTCAATCTCCCAAGCCCATTGTGGCCATATTCGAACACAGAGCTTTTAGAGAAGCAGTCAAGGTTAAATGAAGTCATAACGATGGGGCCCCAATTCACAAATTGGTATCCTTATAAGAAAAGAAGGCAGTAAGTGGGGGGAGTGACATTCTGTCTCTCTCTTGCGTGAACACACACACACACGCACACGCACACACGCACACACGCGCACACGCGCGCACACGCACACACACAATCAATGTGAGACACAGCAAAAGGAGACAAGTCTGGAAGAGAGGTCTCACTCAAAATCAACACTGCTTGTTCCTTGATCTTGGACTTAGACCCTGAAGACTGAGAAAAGTGATTTCTACTGTTTAAGCTACCATGGTGTCCTGTTATGGCAGCTAAGTCAGATGAATACAGGTGTATTCCATGTGACTTATCTAAGGTATGTCAAGCACTGCTCCCGATGTCCTTTCCTACCAAACACACAATCCAGAGTGGTGAAAAGAACTTCAAAAGACATAGCTGAGCTATCGCATTGCAGAGGATACTCTGAGGACAGGTGCTGTCCATCATAGTATAATACAGAATTTATAGCAATAGCTACGATATGGTACTGGGTGCCCTAGAGTTAGAATATATGGGCCCATGAAACATGAAGCAGAAGTAGAAAAGACCCTGCTCACTATAGCTTCAGTTTCAAAGACCCAGTTCAGTAATTGGTTGGGTTTTGTTTGTTTGTTGGTTGTTTTTTTGTTGTTGCTTTGTTTTTTTTTTTCGGTCCTACAACATTAGTTTCTGTGGAATTAGAAGCCCTGAATCCCTCAGGTGAATACAGGATCACATCAAATATAAAACTATGAGAGCTATGTGGTCACTTTAGACTCCTCAAGCAAGTAAACTGAAAAGCAAGAGAAGCAGTTACAAACTGGTGGGTGTAAGTGGTCCTGGTTATCACCAGAAGACAAAACTGGCTACTTCATAGAAGGCTCAACTGTAGCAGCAGAGACTGCAAATCTACCCAGAAATTGTAACTATTCACAGTCCTGGAGAAGTGTGATGAAATGGAGGGAAGTGAATATGACAAGCAAGTGGATCTGAAAAACACAGGGGATGACTGATAGTAGATGCTGTGAGTCCTGCTTAGCTTTCCTTCATGGTCCAGTGTGCCCATGTCTCCTTTGTATGCATGCTGGTTGCTGCTGTTCACAACTGTATTTTTCCTGGAGAAATTCCTCAAATAATACAAGCTTCCCAGTCTATGAGGCTATGCCTACCCTTATAAGACTATCCACTTACTGATATGGGAGACATACGAAGGGACCACTCTCTGGTCTCATTCATAACCCAGAAGTCCCCCTGGAACCACAAGCTTCTCAGAGATGAGACCAGTTAAACCCACATCTTTGCTTCTTCCCTGATCTCTTCTGCTTTTTATCTCTGTTAGAACTTCTCCTGAGAGCATTTCCTAAAAAGAGTTCTTATATGGCGTGCCCTGGTGGAGTAGTGGTTGGACCAATCATCTCTGAAGGAGCTCATGACACATACCCCTGCATTCAAGTCTCGGATTCAAGATGAAACAAAAAGTGTGAACAATTAAATACAAATAAAGTAAAATGCTTCTTCCTTTCTCTTCCTGTCTTCCTGACTACTTGTCTCCATTTCTGTCTACACCTTGACTAAAAAAAAAAAAAAACTCTTGTGTAAGAATATCTACCCCAAACTCTGCCTGTATGGGTCTAAGATGGGTTGTTATGAATATAAAATGTTGTTTGACAGTATCTCTCGCCAAGTAGAACTTTCATGCAAATAAACTTAAAGAATCTTTTTGCACTATGTCACTGATGGCATTTTGTCAGTGTTAGGAATATAACAAATTACAACAAATGAGAATCTACCCATACTGAGAATATTTGAAGAGATATGTGACCAAAAATAATACAAGCTTGGGTTTAAAATACTCTCCTCTGAATCAGTTTAAAAGTTATCATAGAAATATCCTTCTTTAGAGGATTCACATCTGCAGAACTAACTGTTGCAAATCTTTCTACTTTTCCCTGTAAATTTTTGAATCAGACAGAACACTTTTTGAGGCAGGCAGTAAATACATTCAAATCTGGACATAGAGTTAATCAAATTCAGCTGAACTGCTATTTAGCTAAATATACTGCTGTGCTGAAGCCTATGGCATTGGGCTTACCCTGCAATGATTCACACCAAATCCTATTTCTGTATGTCATCTTGTAGACTGTGAAGATACACATCAACAATTCTGTGGCTGAAATTGCACCTAGGATGCATAAGATGTGTTTTATCTATTGTTTTGCAGTGACTTCTGACAAGACCTCTGAATTTTACAGACGAGGAAATGAAGGCACTTGTCTTGACAACAAAGTTGATCACAAAACAGATCTCTCTGATTCTAAAGTCCATGTTTATTTCTTTGCACCATTATATCCTGCAAGGATTGGGCAGGCCACACTCTCTCTTAGAATGCGCAGTTGGCTAAGGGCAGTTTTTCTCTAATGTTTTGGCAGAAGGGGCCTTTCTGTTTTGTATATCACTCTTGTATTTGGAGAAACATTTTGTTTTCTGACTTTGTTCCCCTTGGATAATAGCCACAGCAAAACAGTAATAACATCACCTATGTAACCACTGATCTACTCTAGACCTTAGAAAAGTATATTGTATTGATTCTTTCAGGCACTCCTTACAACAGTACTTTACACTAGTACTTATTTACAGATGAAGGAACTATCACTTGGAGAAGTCAAGCTAATTGCTGGGGTAAAACTTAGTGCTAGTGAAATATGATTCTATATAATGTCACTGAAGTTTTACCTTTTACACTAGTCACTAGCTTGCATCTCTTCGGTTATTTCTGAAGTGGCTCAAAATAACTCATGCATTGTAGTCCTTTATAAATTTCAGCTTCTGGAAAGATTTTCCTTTGAATGCTGTCTCTTTATCCACTTTAATGATATTTACTAATTAATGGATCCACCTTTCCCTTTCCTATCCACTTTCTAAAATCATTACTACTCTCTATTAATTCTTAGCATCTAAGATGTGCCAGGCCCTGGGCTTGATGCTGACAATATGATAATAATTTCTCTTGTCCTCAAGCAGTGCAAATACTGGTAACATTGTCCATTTATATCACACATCATATCTTGATTTTTATCATCGAATAGACTAAAGCAGGCTTAATAGTCAAAGGTTCTGTATTATACGAAAACATGGTATAATAAGATAGGAATATGATAAGAATCCTTTTAAATGTTTGTTGTTTACATTAAAGATAATAAGCCATTTTCACAGGCCAACCATTACTAAATAGTGAAGGTTGAAGAGAATGAACCTAGCTTGAAATCAAGGTTCCTTTCCTAATGTTTCTCCAGAAATTGTGTTTAGAACATAGGCTCCAACTTGCCATTACCCAAGTATACTATTTCTTTTTATTACATAGAGCTTTTAACTCAAAACATTATCTATATTAGAAAAGCCCCAGCTCACCCCTATCTCAATGGACAGTGTATAGTTATATGCTTAGTACTATAGAGATACAGATATCTGTTTTTAGATACTGTGTTTTCTGTTATTCATTATATATATTCTGTTATATATGTTTTGTGTATATATATATATATATATATATATAAACTTAGGTTATTTGTACTTATTTATATAGATCTCTTCACTCATACTTCCATTACTTTATGATTACATATTGATCGGATTGGATTGGCGCCTATTACCAGGATGATATGAAGTTTTTATCTTTGGGGAGTTTACACTCCAATAAGGAAGACAAATAACAAAACTATGTGCAAACACATGCAGCAACGCTGAAACTTTATTTCCTTTCTTTCTATATTTTGAAAGAACAAATCCAGTTCTTTTCCTTCTATTAAGTTTTCATTTCACACAACAGTTCTCCTTTACCTAAGTCTCAATTGCCTTAAATCAGGGAGGAAAATAGGAAAGCAATCAGACTCCGTGTCTCAGAGTGGCTGCTTTCTATTAGCGTGCTCTCCACAGCTCTGTGGGAAAACTCCAGGTCCACAGTCTCAGTATTCAGGCAGACCTGACACTGGTTTCTTACCTCTCCAGGTGTTGTGCCAAGTTGTGTCTGCCTTTGCCATTACTCCCTGTGGCCATTTAACGCCTTTTCAAGTGGCAAAGCCTTCAGGACAGTAGAGGGTCTGAGACTTGGTCCTCGGGAAGCGCCACAAGCTCACACAGCTCTCCCACTGGAAGATTTAAGGATTCATTATCAGGTTGGCCTCTGGGAGCTCTCCGCTCTCCTTGGCTCCCCACAGACCCCGTTCTAACCCACTGGACAAAATTACTTCCAGCTGACAATCTCAGAGGGACAAAAGCTTTTATTTAAAAATGTAGTTGCTCCATCTCCCCAGTCCCAAAGCAATGGGATGGACGTGTTTGAGAAGATAGGCACTGAACCTCCTTGTCAGTAATATTTTGCAATGCTGTTAGCAATTCTTTTATGTCAAGCTAGAGTTTCACACAATTAAGAGTACTGTTATTTTTTACAAGGACAGTTTTTCAGAGAAGTATGCCAACACTAACCTAATTTTACTAGCCTAATTTTATTAACCTAACTTTACTTATCATCCAAAAGGCTTCAGTGTGCCAGTTATTGTGCTAAGAATTTAAATGCTTTCTCTACTTTGCAAGAAGGCTAGAAGTTAGCAGCTGATATGTTCTATATTTTATAGGTGAACTCCAACAGATAAAATGATTTTCTAAGGATACACAAATAAAAAAAATAGTAGAACAACATCTCTGTAGAATAAAGAGCTTAATATTAGGGTGTGACTATTTTTAGTTCACACAGGGTTATCAATCTAAAGTCAGCTTTTGTGTAGAATGTGTTGTGCTGAGGTCTCTATGTTGGTGTGGCTGAGTGGAGAGGGAAATTGATAATCTTTCATGATCATTGTGCATTTGTATACTTTTTACTCTTACTGACTCAGCTTTAGGGTGACTTTAAATATCTAATTGGACATCTTAGGCATTATGATAAGCACAATCAACACGAAAGTGTATATGAAACAGCTAGATTTAGTCCTGAAAAGTTCTCTCAAGAAGGACTTTCAACAGTGCTGTGCAGAAAGTACCCATGATTTTCAAGTTAATGCATAACGAGGGCTTCCTCACACAGAGTGATCATTAGTTTAATCCCTGTAAAGGAGAACAAAACAAATCTCTTACATCATACAGGAGAATGATGATACTGCCAGCTAGAGATGGCTCTTTTTACAAAACACAGAGACAATACCTATAATTTAGAAAGAATTTTTTTTTCCCCCTAGGAAATAGGATGCTGCAGAGTATCTTGAAGAAAGGAAACCACATGGATACAGAATTAACATTTCTAATATAATGATTGAAATTGCGGTGAGTCCTGAGTAAACTGATAAGCCAAACTTAAATATTTCCTGCATGTAATAAAGATAACTCTGAAACAAAAATGTGACATTCTATTCAAAATGTACTGTGCACTATTCAGGATTATGAAGAGAATTAATAATGAAATGATGTATAGAATTTATACAGCACAAAAAATAAACATTTTCACTCAGTCATCTATGTTAATTAATTTTCACCATTTTATATGAAGAAATTAGTTTGTATCAGAATCACATTGAATATTATATTTATCTTTTTATAAATAATGTAAAAGTTTATTATAGACTATAAAGTTCTTTTTATAGTCAAGGCTATTCATTTCAATCGATTTTTATATTCATTAAATCATATCCAGGAATTAATAAGTTGACAACAGACAGGGTAGACACATCCTTCTATCTATGTAATCAAGATTCTAACACCCAGATTGGGAAAAACAAGAAATGTATTGGCAACATCATTCATTCTTAAGCTTTTTTTTAATATTTATTATTTCTATTTGGTTATAATATGCATTATGACAAGCAATTGTTTTGTTTCCACCTACCTGTATATAATACCATTTAAATGAAATATGATGATGCTCCATTCTGTCATCATACCATTTAGGTGTGATATGATGACGCGCCATTCTGTCATCACGCCATTTAGCTGTGATATGATGA
>RJWH01006896.1:0-47560 GCA_004363575.1 Solenodon paradoxus | reverse complement strand
GAGGAAAGAAGGAAGGAAGAAAGGGAGGGAGGAAGGAAGGAAGGAAGGAAGGAAGGATAATGGAGAGAGAATGAGTAAATAAAACACCATAAAGAAGTATGTACTGTATGGTTAATTTTAGGAAGGATTTTAAAACATTCAGAAATTATCGTCTCTTACTTTCTTGCTTTTGATATAGGATGTACCTTTTTTTAAGTTGTGTTATATAATACAGATATTATAGTGCCAATATAGAAATACTAAGAAAAAATATCCCAAGTTGCAAATTGAATTTCTGAGGCATGTTTGTTTTTCAAAACATATCCACATTTAAGAACATATATCCCATTGCAAACCAGTGCGCGCGCACGCGCGAGTACATGCACGCACACACGTAAAATCAAAATAACAGTTTCATAAAATAATTAGTTTAATGTGTAGGGGCTCCTGATCATTTAGTTTATTATTTTATGTTTAATGTTTTTAACTTTCTCTATGACCTACTATTTATTTCATAGTTACACAGGTTACAGTGTTAAAAAACCACTATTTAAAATAATAGTTCCTTTCGTGCACTGCATCCTCATAATTCATGACAACAGGGAATATTATAGTTGAAGTTGTAGGAGCTTCTAAAATTCGAGAATAATCTGAAGTAAAAAGCTAATGATAATTTAATTATTGAAGTTTACCAAAATATTCGTCATATATGTACCTGTGAGTGTATATAACTGTATAGGTAGTAGGTTTGGGTTATGAAAACAATACTTCTTTGTTTTTCTCCAAAGCAGACTCAAGATCTCAGTCTGAGACCCACTAGTAATGAGCAGTGGTGGGTCTGGTGTCCTTCTGTAAACTAGGTACAAGCCTTTCTAGAGGAAAGAATAAGTAAGTCATAGGTTAACGCTACAATTTTGCATTTTTAATAAATCCTTTATTAAAGTAAAACATACTAATCACTAATTATTCATTTTACATCTATTAATAATTGTAATGATATATTTAAAGTATTTAAAAAATCGATAGCGTAATTATCATTTACAGGGCGGTTCTTACTACCTGGAAAAGCCTTTGGCTCATGACATCATTTATATTTTCTTAATATGTTTATCTGGTTAATGTGAGAAAGCAGAGATGGAAATTCTTTCATTTTCTTTTTATTAGTGCCAAAATATAAATTAATACTCTTAAATATTTCTTAGTGACAAAGATCTTCACAAGGATATATGCAAGTTTGTTGTGGGCATTGTGACGATTTGAAGCTTCAAAGGAGTTTAGTGTCTGAGGCAGTTATAGATGGCTTCCATTGTTAAGCCTCTCCCTAGAAAGATAATGAGATTTTAGCTCCCTGCTGACAAATCCTCTAAAGAAAGGCCCTCATATATGTTTCTGCCCTTCTTTTGCAATAAGCAGAAAAAAAGAGAAGATGGGAAATTTGCAGTTGTGCTGGGCATTTCTTTCGTCCAGACTGAATGCATTTTTCCACCTTGATAACTCATTATTCATATTCCTGATCTATGAAGGTTGGAATTATTATTATTTTTTTTTTTTTTTTTAAGGAAAGGTGCAGGCAGGAATGAAAGTGAGCAAGGAGGCAGGAAGAGAGAGGAGGCAGAAGCACCTTGTTTTATTTCCATTTAGTGTTGTTGTGCACACTGATTGTCTGTCTCCCTCCCTCTCCACTTGAACCCAGGAGTATGTGACTTGCATCCTTAGCAGGCCATTAACCTGACCAGTATTCTGTCAGGGCATGCTGGAGCCTAGCATTTTTCATGTTAATTTATTTAGGATTGCTTAATGGTATGCTTTATTTTATTTATTTTTTAAGAAAAGGTGCAGGCAGGAGTGAAGGGAAACAGGCAGGTAGGCAAGAAGAGAGAAGAGGAAGAAGCATTTTTATTTTATTTTTATTTAGTTGTTCACACTGGTTGCTTCCCCCCAGGCCTGGGACTGGATCACAGGGGTATGTGGCCTGTACTCCTTTGGAGGCTGTTGACTCAACTGCTTCTCCACCAGTGGCTCCCCGGCTCAGTGTCATACTTAAGCTTCTCAAACTCACTTCTTGAAGAATTTATGCCTTTCCCTACCTTAGAAACAAATTTACTCAAAAGTGGTGTTTTAAAAATATGTATTTTATAAAATACTTTATATATAGAAAAATCCAATAAAAGAAAATATGACCTATAATCCCATCACTCTGAGTTCATTTTTATCACTTCATATTTGAGATATATTCAACTTTTCTGTATATGTATGTATACATTTATTTCATTAGATCAACCTGTAATAAATTTTTTAAATCTAGCTTTCTCAATAATACATTGTGGACATTTCCTCATGTCAATGTATATTCAAAATGTGACTTTTAATGCTGTGTAATATTCCATAGTTTGACCATACCATAATTTATACAACTTCTATGATTGGGCCTTCATATCATTTATCATTTTTCACAACTATCCATATAGTTTCCCCATTAGTATAAGTTCCTGTATGGGGAATTGTTATATTTCAAAATATAAACATATTTTTTAAAGGAAAGGTGCAGGCAAGAATGATGAAGCACTAAGGGAGGCAGGAAGAGAGAGGAGGAAGAAGCACTTTATTTTTTCTTTAGTTGTTCATCGTGGTTGTTCTCCCTGGTCCTGGGACATGAATCCGGGACCTTGGAATGTATATGAACTATATCCAACCACTGCTTCTACCAGGCCGTGCCTATAAACATTTTTTAAGGTTTTGATACATACTGCCAATTCACTTTCCAGAAATGCATGAATTCTCATTTCTACTCATTGGAAACTAAGGATTCTATGTTATCTTTTCTTTTTACATAATTAGGATAAAATGTTTAAAATCATTTGACCAAGTATTAAGGAGTAACAAAAATTGAGTGCAGTCCGCATTTAGTCCATGTGATTTTTTGAATGAGCAAGAATATTTAACAGACAAAGCATTCTTCCTAAATTTACTGAAAGCATCTATAAGAAGACTATGAAGCTATCTGGGAAGGATAACATTAACAAGAAAATGATCAGACAAAATACTGTCAAGATAACAAACAGTAGGGGAATACTTGTTTCCATAACTATGAGAACAATGTTATTTTTGTACTTCTATTCCAGATCCACCCTTTTATTTCCCTCACAAAATGGTCCCAAACTTGTAATTTTTCCATTTCTTGATTTTATTATTACAGAAAAATTAATTCTTTAAATATTGTTTTTGTCCTTACCGTTAAATGTATAAAAAGACAAACTTATCTAGTTTAAGTTGACCTACTCTTGAAATCACACTGTATAGTCAGTAGGTACTTGGAAGTCATGGGGGAGGAGGGGTAGACCACTGATTATCTGCTTTGTCAAAACCTTTCAACTTATTGAGTGGAAAAAGTATCATTACAATATTTTGCAAACCCTCCATAGATCTCAAGTGCTAAACGTGTACTTGAGAAAAACATCTCTGTTTTCTTTCTCAAACACCCATCCAAATTCTATTTTGAAATATGTTTTTCTGACATTTTTGTATTGATTAAATTGATTAAATTTTCTAATTCTTTCACTGCTTCATTTGTAGCAGCAACTTAAAGTCAGACCTATTTTCCATATATTTCATCATTACTTATCATCTGTTCTCTGCATTTTTCCCCTTCCATACCACCGAGTTTATAGTAACTGAACTCGATACTTTACTACTGAACCTGATACTCTTTACTAAGAGTTCAAATCATTTGTCATAGTATTTGAATTAATATAAATAGGAATTGATTTACTAAAAATCAAGATTAAGACAAAACGCAAACAGATTTGCAATATTAATATAAACTTTTCTCTTTATATACACTAATGTTATAAATGCCTTACATGTACTATTTCTAAAAAGGCTAAATATATGATTTTGAAAAGTTTGGCTATATTTCACTTTATCTATTGCATGTCTAACTTATCACTTTAGCAGAGATTAAAGAAAAAGAAAATTTTATAATAATTATTGGAACAGCTGTCCAATGTATCTTATTATTGAAATGCTTATCATTGTAATTAATATCCTTTTAAAAGAACACCATACTAGAGTCAGTCCATTTTTCCAGTCATTAGAATTTTAAATGTACTTTGATTAAATTGCTGTATAAATGTCTAAAGCTTATCTCCCATTCTTCACTCATCCCTTCATGTATCTATCCACTCGTTCAATAAATATTTATTGAATACTTATGTGCCAGGTACCATTCAGGTCCATAGGAATAGAAAGATGAGTTCTTACTTTTCAAGTGTTTTAATCTAATGGGAAATTCAGAAGCACAATAAATAACTCTGATTATAATCCTGTGTGGCCCGGTTCGGAGGTGGTATTTTGAGACTACTAAGGGAGCCCCTTCTATACCAAGAAATTGGGTAGAAATGATATGCTTTGAAAAGGTGATCAACTAGAGAAGTATGCAATAGAATAAATTTACCAAGTCAAGAAGGATGCCAGAAAAGACTGAGAAGTGAACACAGGTAAAAGGAAAAATGTGAAAAATAAATTCAAGGTATGACACAGCATATTGTATGGGGAAAAACTTTGATCAGTTGGGTTTTAATGACTCAAGATTTAAGATAGGGAGTGGCTGAGGTGAGGTTGGGGAGTTCTATAGGACTCAGATCATAGATATATTTATCTGTACTATGAAGTAGCTTGAACTTTATTTTAAAAGACATGTAATAGAAGACCTATAATGTGTCAATGATGGAAACTGTGGAGTAGAGTGGTGGGGGAGGGATGGTCTTAAGCAAGGAATTTGCTAGTCAGGTTTGAGTTTTGAAAAATAAATGCTTTTCAAAGAGTATCCAAGAGATTTGAAGCAGTTAAGACTGATGAGACAGGGACAAGTAGAAGGCAGAAGAATAAGCTGGTAATAGGTCATCAAGGGTTGAAGCATGACACTGTGTACTCAGAGATGGAAATCAGGGAGCAGATATAAAGATGTTTTTGAGGCGGTTAAATCTTAAGAACCTGTTTATTGATTCACTTCATTGAGTAAAGCAATTCTCCAATAATGGTCATAAACACCCTGGACACTATGTAGATCTAACTGTGTCCAATCCCTTTTGGTTTACTGTATAGTTAGTGCACAGAGGCAATTATGAGGAGCCAACAAGAACTTGAAATAAGAATAATACTACTGAACTATCAAGTCAATCCATTTAAGGGAGTCCCTTCCATAGCAAGGACTAGGGTAGAATGATATGCTTTGAGAAGATGATCAACTAGAGAAGTGTGTAATAGAACAAATTTACCAAGACAGGATCGGAGAAGACTAGGAAGTGAACACAGATAAAAGTGAACACAGTTATCACTGTGCCAATAAAGCAAAGTTACTTTGTAGGAGCAAGACAGTGCCCAGGTCAAATCAGTATATATTA
Organism: Solenodon paradoxus; assembly: GCA_004363575.1. NCBI lineage: Eukaryota > Metazoa > Chordata > Mammalia > Eulipotyphla > Solenodontidae > Solenodon > Solenodon paradoxus. The sequence goes on along the minus strand of RJWH01006896.1, from coordinate 42,179 downwards.
AGGGTATTAACACTTAACAGATTCTAGCAACATATTTTATCTGGGGCAGATACTATTAAATCGACATGCTTTGCTCTGATGATTTGTCTGCCTAGCAATGAGAATTTCTGTGAATTTCATGTTGGAGGTCCTGGGAATGATTATTTCTTTAACATGAGGAGGAAGAGAATTTAGAGTATGTCAAGAGAATAGAGAGTAGGTCCAATTTTGAGCTTGTTAACTTTGAGACACCTGTAAAATATCTAATTGTGAAGTAGACAATTGGAAAGAGAATTGGCGCCTAGAAAGAAATTAGGGGGAAGGAAGCATATTTGGTCACTGAAGTTATACAAGTAGATAAAATTTCCCAAGAAAGGCTAGATTACAAAGAGAAGGAAACAATGACACAATTTTCTGTGACGCCAACAAAAGTGGAATACCCAGCTGAAGTTACTTAGAATGATCAGAGAAATAGGAAAAGAATTATATTTTTTATGCTTTCCATTTCCCAAAATGAATTCCTTCCCTTAACTTCCTACATGAAGCTGTTTCCTGGTCAGAATTAATTTAATCCTTCTCCATAGTATCCTGGGATAACTATTAACACAATTATAACATTTCGTGGTTATCTATGGACTTTCCTTACATACATATTAAACAGCAAATTTTTATATTCATTTTTTTTTTTTTTTGAGAAGAGGTAGTGTGTTTGTTTTTTTTCCCTAGGCCTTGAGTCAAGAACTCAGCTCCTTGGGCATTTCAATCACCTAGAAGAGCAGTAGGCAGCCAGGGCTTGAAGCCCCATCACAGACAGCTCAGTGCTTTCCTGCAAAGCTCTCTTTGTGGAACTTCTAGCTCTTCTGTGGCAGCATTCTCAGAGATCACAAGACAGACTGTAGCAGTCTGAGAAATAAACTGTCCTTCCCCTGCCTGGGGCTGCTGCTGACCTGCCTATATTCTTACAGCCAAAAGCCATGCTGACCTGACAGCTGAGCTTCTGCCCCAGGCCTATACACTGCAACCTATAATCCTAACATAAGACTATTATATCAAGATATGGGAAAGAAGACTTTTTAGTCTAACCCATTAAAATAAACACAGGATACCTGGGGGCGGGGGGTGGGGGGAGACAGAGAATTTTATTCCCAAATGATTCATCAAAATGGAACCCCAGAGATAAATTCTAATGCAACAGAATTAAAGTAAACTACACGAAGATTTCAAAGCCTCAGTCTTAATTCTGAAATTAGGAAAACTGGATGAACAAATAAGATCTACAACAAAGACAGATAAAATATGAGAAGGCTCCAAACAGAATTCGTAGAGCTAAAGAATATAATGAATGAACTAAAAAACTCAGTAGAGAGACTCAGCAGTACAGTGGAAGCTTCTAATCAAATCTGTGAGCTAGAAGATAGGGCAATGGAAAATACCCAAACATATCAGCAAAGAGAAAAGAGAATGAAAAGAAATGAAGAGAACACATATAAGACTTAGAGAATAACAACAAAATGAATAACATTCACATTGTAAGCATTCCAAAAGGCAAATTGAGAAAAAGGGGCAGAAACCTTAAAAGAAGAAATGATAGCTGAGAATTTCCCAAACCTGGAGAAGGAAACAGACATCCAAACCCAGGAAGCTCAAAGAATTCCACACTAAATAAACACAAATAGACACATACCAAGACACAATGCAGTGAAAATGATGAAAATAAAGACAAAAAGAGAAACCTGGAAGCAGCTAGAGAAAAATGAGTCACATACAAGGGAACCCTCATAAGACTGAAAATTTCTCAGTGGAAACTTTACAGGCCAGAAAGGAATAGTATAATATATTCAAAGTGCTAAAAGAAAAGGACTTCAAATCAAGAATATTCTACTCTGTTAGTTATTACATGAATTGAAAAGCCATAAGGAGCTTTCCAGAAAAACAAAAGTTAAAAGAATCATCACACCTAAACCCATCCTTGCAAGTAATAGTAAAGGAATTTCTATAAAACAAATGAAATCCCACTTAGAAGCAGCAAGATATCAAAAATATGAAATGATGTGTGTGGGAGGTGATAAAAATGCGACTGTTAGAATGAGCTTGAGATTAACTTGCTTTCAATTTAAAATAGGTTATAAGTAAAAAATCATCAGATATCATTTCACACCTGCAAAACTGCTATTATTGAAAAGACTAGAAACAACTAATATCAAGCATATGGGGGCGAAGGGGCTAAGGAAACCTTATATTACTGCTGCTGGCAGTGAGTGTAACTTGGTGCAACTATTATGGAAAGTAGTTTGAAAATTCCAGAAAAAGCTTGATAATATATATTCTACATGATTCCATTATACACACTTCTGGATGTTCACTTGAAAAGCACTAAGTTGAAAAGATTTATGTACATTTGTTTATAGCAACATTATTTCCAATAGACAAGAGCTGGAAGCAATGTAAGTACCCAACGACAGATGAGTGGATAAAGATGTGGGATGTATATGTGGAATCCTACTCAGCTATTAAAAAAGGTGAAATCCAAACACTTGAAACAAGGTGAGAGGATGCAGAGGCCCAGCTTAGAAGTGAGAAGGAGAAAGTCAAATATCACTTGATTTCACTCTTGTATGCTGTACAGAGAAACCAAACAAACAGATGAACCAAATCAAACAAAAAAAGACAGTCTGTAGGACCAAATTAGTTGTTACCAGAAAGGAAGGGAGAAAGAGGGCAAGTTGGGTGAAAGGGGTTATTATATGGTGAAGGATGGAATATGACTGCTGATGGTGTACTTTATTATAAACAGATTTTTATTTGTTGACTTAAAATGATGTTCATCTTAAACCTAATAAAGATTTAATGAAATATTCCGTCAATATGTATTTTTTAAAGTGTGCTACTGGAATAAAACCTGACACACAGGCCAATGGAATAAAATTGAAACCAATATAGTCAAATTTAAGGTTACCAAAAGCAAAGGGGTAAGAGGATGGAAAAATCTAGAAAAAAGTTTCAACTATATGGTGAAGGATAGAACTGAACTGTTGGTGATAAACTTAATGTATTATATACATTGAGTTAATTTATAATGATGTACACCTTAAGACTACATAATGTTGTAATGTAATATTCCTTTAAAATTTAAGAACAAATAAATGAAGGTCAAAACAATCACCTCTTAGGTTTTTTATTAAAATGCAATATTAATTATTAAAAAATTTGAGAACCCATAAATAAAACCATACACATATGAACAGTTATTCTGTGATGCAGAGGAAAACATAGTCAATATGCTCCGCAACATCAATTTCAGAGAAATCTTTGGGGAAATGACACTAATGGCAAAAGAAACAAAATCAAAATCAAACAAAAACTAAAAAGCTTCTGTCTAGTGAAAGAAACATCAAAAATGAAAAGATAACTTATTGCTCAGGAGATACTTGCTTCTCATACATCAGAAAAAGCGTTCACCTCCAAAATATATAAAGAGCTCATTCACTTTGACAACAAAAAACAAACAACACAAATTTAAAAAATAAATGGATAGAACATTTGAATAGTCACTTCTCCACAGATGATGCATAGATGGCCTACAGATACATGAAAAAGTGTTCTGCATCATCTATCATCAGGGAAATGCAAAGCAAAACCACATTGAGACCTTATCTTACACCTGTGAGAATGGCCTATATAAAAATGATTAGAGACAACAACTGTTAAGAATGGGAAAGAAAAGAATGTTAAGGGAACTCTTGTATACCACTGATGAAATATAAATTGGTGCAGCCACTTTGGAAAACTGTGTGGAAGCTCCTCAAAAACTTAAAAATTGAACTTTAATATGATCCATCAATTCCACTTCTAAGTATCTCTCTGAAGAATAGGAAAACATTAATTTGAAAAACATTAATATGAATATTACATTACAACATTATTGTACCCCTATATTCATTGCAGCACTATTTTCAATAGCCAAAGCATGGAATCAAACTAAATGCATGTCAATGATTAAGTGGATAAAGAAAAAGTGATGTTTATAATCAATGGAATTCTACTTAGCTACTGAAAAAGATGAAATCATGCCTTTCTGAAACAAACTGAATGGAACTTGATTGTATTAACCAAATTAGGCCAGAAAGAAAAAGGAACAGACTAACTGATTTCATTGGTGTGGAAAAGTAAGAAACAAAACCTATAAATGAACAAAACACAGCAAAACTCTGACCCTGATTACCAGAGGAAGAGGGGAGGGCTGAAGGGAGAGGAAACCTGGGGTTGGAAAAACAACAAACAAACATGAATTGCGGGGAGGGGGGGTCTAGAAAACAAAATATAGAGTCCCTACTCTCATTTCTTGTTTGGTTTTGTTGTAAAATAAATAAATAGATGAAAGGAGTGAAAAGTGGTCTGTAATTTATTCAGTAAAGTCATTGAGTGTGTTCTGCTAATGTAGCTAAGTACTTTACTCTAAAAAGGCAGTGTTAAGTAATCTTAATTCTCAGCACAATTTGCGACCTTTTAAAGAAGCATGAGAATTTTATCAGAACTACTTGCAAAGGATTGTTTAGTAGTAGACTTTGTCATATTTCATTCTTCAGGAAAGTGATTACTACTTTTGATGACTTTTATATCCAGTTGAATTGGAACTCTACATTCATTTCAGAAGAAAAACCTGCTTCACAGAGGCTATGGGGAAGAGCATCTTCTGCATTTATTCACTCATCTATGTGGTTGATTTAGGTGTGGGTTAGACTGGAGAAATGTTGGCATTGGCATTGGGTCAGATAGCAGAGTCCATGTCGAAGATCCAGAAGAATGTGTATGTATCATCCTTGACTAGAGCAGGCCAAGAGATAAAAAAACAAAACAAAACAGAAGCTATCCATTAGATGGTAAATTATTAGCTGAAGTGAGGCATGGCTGCAGTTGTCATCTACTCACCATAATTTGAAATCCCTTCTTTCCTCAGGTGGCTTTGGAGTCTTAGAAGACTCCCTAAAAAGAGGGTCTCACCACTTTTGTTATCTCTAGAGCTGGCATTCTGACTAATCCTTTCTCAAAAACTTTGTGGTAGTGACTTGAATAAGGAGGTAAATATACCTGGGAAATTTCTGGAAAATCTGAAGAATGTTCAAGGATTTCAGATTCATGGCTCAGGATAAAGTACTATTTGTATAATGTCGTGGATACATTAGCTGGTAAGTCAGGGACTTTGCTACCAACTATGGGGTAGGAGAGGAAAAAGGGGGAATCGAAAAGGTCCAAACTATTAAATGCATTAAAATTTTATTTTTAAAATTTTATTATATAATGTTTCAAATACATGAAAAAGTGTGGAGAATAAGCCAATGAATATCTGTGTACCTATAATTTCCAACCCCTTTTCCATCAGAACCTTTATTTTGATTTTGATTTATGTCATCCCCATGTATGTTTCCACATTTTACAACATGTGGACGTGCCCATAAACAATATAATCCTCCTTTGTACCTTTTAAATATTTATATAAATGACATATTTATATCTATTCTGTAATTTTCTTTTTTAGCTAAACATGTTTTTGAGAATTACCCATACCAATCATTAATTGCTAATCTTTCTATTATATATTAAATTTCATGAACAGTTCATGATTCTCTGTTGATTGACATTTTAGGTCATCTCAAATTCTGTAGTGACCACTACTATTTATAATGATTTCATGGTTTCAGATCTTACATGCAAGTCTTTAACTCATTTTGAATTAATTTTTGTGTATGGTATTAAGGAGTGAACTAGTTTTATTCATTTTTTTGCAAGTGGCTCTCCAATTTTCCCAACACTGTTTGTTGAGGAGACTTTCCTTTCTCTGTTGTGTATTCTTGACTCCTTTGCCATAGATTAATTGTCCATATGTGTGTGACTTGTCTATGAGTTGTCTTCTTTCTAATAGCTAACATAGGTCAGGTGTATTTTTCATTTTTGATCTCTATAAATATTGCTAGAGAGTTATAAATTTGTTATTTGTCTTGAGATAACCAGTTTTTGGTTTGGTTGATCTACTTTTTCTTTATTTTATTAATTTCTGGCTTTTGACCTATTTTTATTCTCTTTGGGTTTACTTTGTTCTTTTTTCCAATTTCCTGAGTTTCTTAATTTATTTTTAACTTTTTATTTTCTAAATGGATGCATCTATAGGTTCTAAATTCCCCTCTCAGATCCACTTTGATTTTATCCCACATATTAATTATCACTTGCTTCTAAATATTTTGTAAATTTTATTGTGAGTTTCTCTTTAACTGATAACTTATTTTTAATGTATCTAAAAATTTCTAAATACCTAAAGGGTTTTTTCCAATTATTGCTTTCTAATTCATCTGTGATCAATTTATATAAATATTTTATGTATTTTTTCTATTTGTTCAGTACGGGGTGTTATACCTATCCATTTATGCAAGCTTACTGATTTTATTGCTGAAATAGTCTCTATAGTCACTTTTTTGTTTACTTGTTATATCTGTTTTTAATAGAGATTTGTTAAAATTACCTGCTATGATAGTGGGTTTGTTGATTTGTTCTTGCAACTGCGTTGGTTTTTGTTTTGTCATTAGGCTCATAAACATTTATGATCATCATATCCTGTTGGTGGGTTGTTTCTTTTACTATTATATGGCCCATCTTTCTACTCACCTTCCTCTATTTTATCTGACATTTATGTCCTACACCAGCTTTCCTTTGGGTTGCATGTAGCTAATATATTTTCATTATTTTTCTCTTCTAGATTTCTGTGTCATTGTGTTTTAGAGGTACCTTTTAAAAGCAAGGTAGAGCTAGATTTTCAAAAATGACAATGTGGTCTGAGAAAGAGGAGAGCTGTTTTACTGTGGAAGAGGGCCAGGTCAACTTAGGCTGTTCCAATTTGCTTATTGTCGTAATCTACTTTGTCTCTTTGGCATGAAATTTCTTGGTGAGAAATACAAGATGCTCTGTCCAACAATTCCAAGGAAACAGAGACTTAAATTTACACAGTAGCATGTCAAGCTGCCCAAAGCAGGCAATAAATCCAACACTTAATTTGGTTTTCTTGTGTGCCTGCAGAAATAAGAATAGAAATGATTCTGCAGATACACTAAAAGGACAGTTTAATAAATTCTATTTTGCTTTCTATTATTTTTCCCCTTAACTTTTCATAGAACATCAATCTTGAGAAGAGATTTTGCCATAATCTGAGCAAATAGATGATTTCATACCCTCACTCAGTTGTAAGTTCTTTAATGGTAACTTGTGCATGTTTGTAATATCTAGTGAATATGATTGAAGCTCAAAAGTTGACCTGAACTGAAGCCTTAATTTTACGGAGAGAAGAAGGAAAAGAAAAACAACTAACAATAGAAATTTACAAATGAGTTTTTTTTTTCTTTGTGACATAAATTATTGTGAAAGAATGGCAATGTGCTAGGATTTCTGCTGCACTTTATGCTGGTTTGAGTTTTAGCCTCAGTGACCATTTTCAAAAATATGCCCAAGTACATTGTTAATAAATTTCAAAAGAGTAAGTGATAGGATATTTCAGGATAAAAATACAAAGTGTTCCCCTGTTTCAATCACTACAATATAAGCTCATCGTGAAGTGTCCACCTGTTTTACTTTGCCCAGTAACAACCTCTGAAAGCACATAATATTGAAAATAGAATATTACTTGTCACCAGACTCTTTAGAGTCATATTATTTACCTTAGAATATATAGAATTGTTTTATTTGAGACATGTTCTCCTCTAGGAATGAGTGTTGTCCTTAGGCTCCAAATACCTAGAAAGCAGGGATTATTCTAAGTTATATTCAATGGACCCCAACAGATGTCCAGAGCATTCTTTAATGCAATGCTTGGGCTACCTGATTATATCTATAGGAGAACTGAAGGCAAATTCAAGACTGATAATGAACATTAATATACATGATAATGATAAGATAAAGAATATTCTTTACATTTTGTCTTTGTTATCAGATACACCTGCACTGGAATCTTTCTTCTGATTTCTTACTAGGTGAGTGACCCTGGGCAAGGTACTCAGTCACCCCAGACCACAGTTCTCTCAACTCTAAAACAAGGATGAAGCTACCTACTTTATGGATTAATGAAGATAATTCCCATATTATAAATGGTAGTCATTATTGTTATTATTACCACCAGAAGAACATATTATCCAAAATAATAAGTTGTATTTGTCTATGTGGGTTAAGTGACTCTCCTTAGCACCTGTTTATTTAACACCACCTATTGGTCTCCAGGCTACTCCTAAACCACTACACAGACAATTGGGTAGAGATGACCTCTGACAAAGATTAATGTCCAGACAGAGAGTAAAGAAAACACAAATATTATTTCATTCTATTCCTGTGCAGTAGTTTGTAGAAGCATTAGAGTAGGATGTGACATAAATTTTATAAAAATATTGTGCATTAAATATACATACTCTCACACTCCATCTAGAATTACAGCAACATCAATTATGAGCATTACCTGTCAGTCACTATTACTGGTGTTCTTTCTATAAACAAACTCAGAAGTCCTGTGGTGATCTATTAGAGGTTTTCTGTATCCTTCCCCCGCCCCTTCTGAATGTTTTAGGCTCTTATGGGCAAACCGTTGATCATGACTAAAAGCAGCTAAGTGCTTTCTTTCTAGGTGCTTAGCAGTTTCTCTGGGAGCCAGGAGACAATAATGTAGCCCTTAATACAGACCCAGACAAAATTTAGTGGGTGGGGGAAAGAGCATAATATAAAGTTAAGGAAACAAGGCCTTTCAAAAAGACGAATGAAGACAAATATTTTCAAGGTAACCTTCAAGTCGCATGGCTAGTAATGTTTTCCTTGACAAATTTCCTTTACTGAAGCCTTCTGAAACCTTAGTTCTATAAGAAAAAGTACTGGAAGAAAAGGAATGAGCTAAATGCTTAAGTTTCTCTAAACTTTGGGATAATATTAAGAGTAAATTCTGAATTCACTTGCTCACTGTCCCCTGTGAAGAAAAATCTTTTCAGCAGAGGACCCCCTGACTTCTGCAGATTTTGGTTAAATAGGAAAAGCTTGAACAGTGTCTTGTCTTTCTCTTGATGGTCATCTACTCTGACATTACCCTTGAATTCTGGATTAAGTTCTAGAGAGACACATTTGTTTATTGGCTCAATCAGAGTCAGGCGTATTTTTCCTTGTCATCTGAAAAAATAATGTCACTCATTCTACCAACAATTTAACGTTGGGGTGTAGAACTATACAATTAGAAAGACAAACAATAGGTCATACAAATGTCAATATTTTTGCTTATTTTGTTTATTTAAAATATTTTTGGAACAAACATTAGGTAGTTGATTTATCAGTAATATACCAGGAAGAAAAATTATAGCAAACCTCCAATTGATTAATTCATTTCACTCTTTAAAAATATTTTAAAATTGCTTGTTTAAAACTTGCATATTCCCACAGAAAGAAGATATGGTTAAGATCCTTGGCACATAATACATATAGTGAATATCTAATATATAATGACATGACATAACTATCCTATTTATCCTAAGGCTCACTACATTTGGGGTACAAATTATAGCACATTTGGTATGACCTATCATGTGTCATATTTTGTCCTGACCTGTTCAGACAAGATATTCAGCTCTCTAAAGACATTTACTTCTGGAATTTCTTAAAATGTCTTTTAAATGTCCCTGTGTGATGTTAATATTCATATCCCTATTATGTTGATGCATGTCATGGGAATCAAATAAGAATGCTGCCTTGTTTGGATTTTTGTTATAGGAGAAATAAAATTCAGAAATAAGATCAAAGAGGTTAAATAAAAACTCTGTGGTCCCGATTTTGATAAAACTATCAATATAAATTTAAAATACCTATTTCCTAAATCTCTCCTTTGAAAAGACTGAGAACTATAATTATAATATCAATCAGCATCCTTAGCACTCATATTGTGTCTCAAAACACCATTACTGGCCAATTTGAACACCAATATCTGAAATGGATTAAAATATTTCAAATAAATTCATGAACAAGATCATTGGTCACCATTAGAATATATGAGAAAGTCAATTTCATGTTTTTAAAATTGGTAAATACAAAGTATATATATATATATATATATATATGTATATACACATATACATACATATATCAGGCATTATACTGTCTTTTTTTTAAAGAGGAAGAAAGGAGTCAAGAATAAAGAGAGTTGGAAAAAGAGTTTTATTTATTTAGTTGTTTGTTTTTTTTTTAGTTGTCTCCCACCCTCTAGTCTGCAAACTGGGGTCCTTAGGCTATATGTGGGCTGTGTCCCAGGCGTGGATTTAACATCTGAGCCACCAGGGCATGTCAAACTGCCTTTTTTCCCCCCTAAATCTAAACTGTATCTTAGAGAAAACAAATAGTTGATGAAATAAAGTATTCCTTAATAGGAACATTCCAATCCGTCAATAAGCAAGAACTTATAATATCACTACTCCTTTGACATGACAATTTTTCTGGATTCCAGGAGCTACTCCTTCTTCTCTTCCTCTCTTTAGAGGTTGTACAACTTCTGTAGAATGTTTCTACTATTGTCCTTTATAGTTTTCTTTCATCTTACTCACATTTTTGTGAATTATTCCTTAAACAAACTCTCCTAGAATTACTCTAATTTGTGTGTTTCCGGCTGGGACATTGACTGATTCTGTAATTGGTTCCATAATTAACTTAAGAAAACCAACCTTCACAATAGAATTCTGAGATTGGTTTCTCATACATTTGAGTAGTACATGAATAAACGATTTTCCAGAGAGCACTGGGATATGGGTAATCAATAGCACATGGTACCTTCATGATATTCAAATTATTTCGGGTGATAGTTGAACACAGAAAATATATGAATATAAGGGCTACTGGACAGCAAACAGCTGTGGTACATAGTTACTGTAGCAATAATATTGATTAAAATTGTGGAATCACTTGTTTTCTATGCCCTAGAAAGCATACATAGGGGAAAAGATAAGTTAAATGCATTGACGTTTCAATGTAAAAAATGTAGGGAGGACAAAATCTAACATGGCACCTTTATAGAAGTTTTCTTTCTTACAGCTTCCTGGCAGATATTGTTGAAAACCAACCTTATGGTATATTTTTAATAAGGACACTTTGGCAAGAAACAAGATCTTGAAACAAATAATATGTACATATGACCATCATCTCTGAGTTTGAGCCTAAAGATGTCTCTGAAACTCACAAATTAACGCCAATTCTTCTTGGTATTCTCTCATTTCTTCTAATGCTATAATGAGAGCTAGATTCCAACATATCATAGAGGGAGAGGTAAAAATAACTGTTAAAAGAGGCTAGATTGAAAGAATCACAAGAACTAGTTAATTAACAGAAGCTCAGACCAAAAAGTGCTAGACAAAGACAGATGGACTGATTTACAAGATTTGGCATTTAATGTGTCTTGAGAACCTTAGTGGAGTGGCATGACCATTGTTTAGGTTAGTTAATTAAGGCATAGACAACCTAGTGCTATAATAGCAAGATAAAAATGTTAGACCTTTCTGAGAACCTGGTAGAGTAGCAGCTTGGGCAGCTGCCTTGGCTGAGTGCATAACCCACATACATCCCAAAGACACAGGTTCATGGCTCCTGGTCAGGCGAACAACCAAGGTGAACAGCTAAATAAATAAATTCAGTGATTCTTCCTCCTCACTCTTCCTGGCCACCTGCCTCTGCTCACCTTCATTCCTACCTGCACTTTTCCTTAAAAAAGAAAAGAACTTTCTTGGTATACACTATTGAGGAAGGAATGAGTCTAAGTCTCACAGAACTAAGAATTTTGACCTGGAGCATATCAATTGCTCCCTAACTATATTATCTGGATGAACCCAGAGCATGTTTCCTTTACCAGGCTATTATAAAATGTATTACTGAGGAGTGTCACCCTCTTTAAAGAGCTCTATGGAGGCTGTTCAATTAGGCCAGGAAAAATAATAAAGTTACACAAACTGAGTTTTCTGGGAGTAAAGAGATCCTGGGTTATGTGTTAGTAGAAGCCAGATAATCAGGCTTAACTGTTAGAGATGAGGTAGATTCAATTCTCACAATTAAAAGGACAGAATAGTATTTAGAATAGTTTGAATTAGGAATTTGTTGCAATAGCTAATTGATCAGAGGGTGTCCCTAGAAATAAAATAAATATGCAGATGCTGATTGATATATTTAAGCAGAAAATGCTGAGACTACTAGTCAGAAATCTACCTTGAGTCACTATTGTATGTCTTTACAATTACTTGCTAATATCTTATACCTGAGATAGTTTATAAATCCAGAACTAACTGCCTGAGAGAAAACCAGTTTCCTTTAAGAGAAGTGGCCCAGGTATATATTATGCATCTTCTCCCAAGACTTACCCAGAAAGACCTGTAGCCATGACAACAGAATTTACTCTCAAATTTTATGGTAGGAAGGAAATGATACCTTCAGACAAGAGATGGGAATGTTTGGACAGATATGAATGAGGCTGAGAAATTAAAACATAATCATTAATCTCTGGAGATCTAAAATGCAACCATGATCCATCCTCTAGTGAGACAGAAACTAAATGAGTTTAATGATAGATGGGAATCTGGCTCAAATTTGTTTAATATTGTGTCTAGTGGGACTAGACCATCCTACCTTGCTCCAATCTTAGAATATAGAATAGCAATAGACAGACTTAATAAATGGCTTAAGATCAACATTGATTTCCTGATCCATGAAGTGAGGGCTTTTATTTCAGGAATAGAGGAAGCCCCTGCCACTGACCTCTCAAGACTGTAAACCTAAAGCAATACTGCACCCTGAGAAAAGTCCAGAGATTAGTGCCATCATAAAAGACTTGGAAGCTGCAGGGATTGTGATCTCTACTATGTATCGTATCTCTCACCTGTTAGCTGGGGCAAAAGTCAGGTATACACCATGGAAAATGACAGCAAATTGTTGTAGACTCAATCACACAATGATACCAAGCATAGCTGTGGTTCTTTAGTGGAGTCAATCAGTAGAAACTCTAAGAGCGGTTATGGAAATACCTTCTTGCCTAGTTTTTTAGGTGGCTAAAATAAAAACAACTTTCATTTGCATAGCAGGGACAATAGTATACCATTACACCTTGTCTTCGGGAGTCCAGCCTTATATGTTGAGCAATCTGAATAGCACATTCTGAGAAGAAATTTGGTGTTCAGAATGTAAATTAGGAATGAACACCTGTGGAAAGAATAAGACATATGCTGTCCAAAGAATGAGAGGAAAAAACTGAAGTTCATGGGAGACCAGTGGAAGGGTATTGAGATATTCTTTTTGAAATGATAGAGAAGCTAGTGTAGTTTTTATCATGTATAATGCTTTTTGGTCCTCTTTGGGTTAATTGCTGCCACAAGTAAACACACTGTACCAACCCGCTTACTGTGTAACTCCATAAGATGACAGTTTTTAATGGGACCTGAAGTAGAAAAGAGCTCTGAGACAGTTCAGGCTGCAGTTGAAGCCATCTTACTATGTGGACCCCGTGATCAAGCAAAACCAATGGCCTCCTCAATCTGTCAGGGGCAGACAGAGATACTATGCAGCATCTGGCAAGCCCCAATAGGAGAATCACAACAGATACCCTAGAGTTTTGAAATAAGGTTATGTCCTGTTCTGCCAGCAGCTATTCATTAGAAAAGAAGGTCTTGACTGGTTGCTAGCCTTGGGATAGCTTGAATTTTTGACCATAAGATATCCAAATTGCCAAACTTGTGCTTTCTGATTCATTGAACCATAAAATTGAATGTGCATAGTGCATTCCACTATAAAATGGAAGTAGTGTATATTAGGGGTCAGCAAATTTTATCTATAAAGGGCTAGCTAGTAAATATTTTAGGTTTTCAGGCCATATGGTTTCTGTTGTGCTTATGTTTTCTGCTGCTAGAGCTCAGAATTGACCATAAATAATATGTAAATTAATATGGGTGGCTGTGTTCCAATAAAGCTTTTTTTTGTTGGCACTGAGATTTAAATTTTGTGTCATTTTATGTGTCCTGATATATTATTCTTAGTTTGATTTTTCTCCAACCATTAAAAAATATATAAATGCCATTTTAGCTCCCAAAGAATTCAAATGACAAAACAAATGACAAGGTAGTAGGCTAGACTTGGACCATGGCTTGTGGTTTGCCAACTCCTGTTATATATGAAACCAGACCCAACTAGAACCAGAAGGCACAATATCTGTCTAAGCAGAGACAGTGGCATAAGCTCCAGTGATTCCTACTCCTACTGCTTTTTCTTCTCTCCTTTAATCTTCTCTGTGAGGCATGAACAAAAGAGAGAAAGAGGTGGGCTCAGCATCCCTCCTATGCATGGAATAAAGACAATGGGAAGACATAGGTGGCTCCCATACATCACTACCACTGCCATGAGCTCAACTTGGAGCCATAAATATGCTTGGCCACTTTGTGTGGGAGGAGAAATCTGGAAGGTGGCTCTATATTCATCAGAAGTAGTTGATAATAGTTTTCTTTTACATGTGGGGACTTGGAAAGTTTCCTGTTAGGTGACTGATCACAATGAAAAACCAGGGAGAGGTAAGTAGATGAACTTCTTGGAATGGACAGTCTGAAGACATCTGTGTCCCATGTAAATTCCCACAGAGGCCATTCATACTAGAAGATACTATCAATAATCAGGTGGACAGGAAGGTTCATTCTGTCAATGACAGTTAGTGTTTTTCTCCAGATACCCAACTGCATGCTTAATAGGCTGTGTTGACAGGGATAGTGGCTTATCAACAAGGTCTAACTCATCAAATTTGATCTGACTACTACCATTTGCAAAGTGGTACAGATTATAATACATATTGTGGTTACTGTACTTGTCCATCAATAGTTAAAAATAGATAAGGGAATATCAAAAGATGCCATAGTGGATCAGTTGAGGCACAAATACATTCTTTTGTGTCAAAATGATGTAGTAGCAACTCTGTCCTTAGAATGATTAGGGTTCGTGATCCTTCCCAGTATATTAACTCCTTTTGTGCCTACTCTTCTGTTGGCATAAAGAACCCAAAGTGACCAGGTGTCAGTGGTAACTTTCATTTATTTTTAAAATTTTTGTAATATTGATTTATGACACATTGTAAGTTTTAGAGAGCAGGTTCACTTTTCATAAGATAAATATGATAGTCTTCCTTCACTGTCCATTGGACCCCCTCTACCCTTTGCTCCCATCTTCTACCCTCTTCCTCTCTAGGAACCGCAATTCCATTGTTAGTGTCCCAGTGTTAATTTTTGTGTTGTCTGTTCATTTGCTGTTTCTTTATAGTCTACATATGCATGATAGCATCCAGTATTTTTATTTCCCCTTATGACTTATTTCACTTAGCATAGTCCCCTCTTTACTTCCTGATTCCCCGATGCATAGATCTGATTAGGGAAATGGTTATAACTGGAATTGGTTCACATACTACATCATGAAGAAAACTGCCTTGTCATAAAAGAGTGTTCTCTCTAGGCTAGCACCTTAGCTTCACCTGTAAGAGGCCACTCTAAAGTTTTATCAGGCTAGCTGGCTCTGAAAAATGATGTATATGCTATAGATGTGTACCTGTAGATTCCATGCTTAAATACTACTTCCTTTGTCAAAAACTGTCTTTAATACAGAATGATATGAAATAGGAAAACATTAGAAAGCCAGCTACTCTAGAACCTTCAGATAGATGTATGGCTCAAGTATTGCTATATCATGGGTACTGAAATCAAGCCATACCTGTAAAACCTGCCGGTCTCTGTTAGTGTTTCCTGGATGTGACTGGTTGTGCGCCCCATGGAATATACTGCAGTGGCATATCAGCGTCTCTGCTGACAATAAGTCAGACATTTAGCTGCAGAAACAGCTAGATCAGCCTAGGTAAGAGAGAGTCCAACTTATTAGACCAACACATAGCATCTATTTTTTTGCCACTGTATCTGCAACCACATATCCATTATGCAAACAGTAGAGTGGATGAGAACAAATGCTGGCTGACATGCACTGCTTAGATCTTAGTTCTTTTATGTTTTATCTGCACTAGATGATCTCTAGTGACATTAATATGTGATTCAACCATCTCCTCCCTTTGTATCTTTTTCCATAGGTCTATCCATCACTTCCTCCAGATTTCTTAGTTTTCAGTCTTTCAATTTTGCTTCTTTCAGCCCCTGACCAACTCGCCACATTCTTCAGCAATAACTTTTAGTCAATATATATGCTCAATGTGGCCACATCTTTCTCCACCCAAAGCTTTACCCAACCGGAAGACTTCTTATCACAGTCTTCAGGATACTCTCTGGTGTGTGGCTGCCATACAAAAGAACGAGTAAGGGGATCACACCTTGGGTATTGAAAAAGACAGTTACTACCAGTTTAGACATCATACCCACCTCCCACAATTCCACCACCAAACAAAGTAATAGCAGTTTTGATTATGTCTATACACAATTGTTTCTCTTCCATTTATTCCTTATTTGAAAAACACTGATAGTGGCTAACATTTTAAGTTCAAATGACAGTTTGACAGAATTGACTCCACCCTGCAAGGATTTATTAGCTGATGGGGCCCTAGTTGTACTATGATTTGAGGACATACATTTTTTTTCAAGTCAATAAAAGAGAAAAGGGAATGATGAAGGATAGAAAAGGTGAATTGCATTAGACATCTTCTACTTGTTCCTCCAGGTTTACTTTCCATGCTTTTCCACTTTGCTCCTATAGGAAGTAGTTTTGAATGGACTGCTTCATACCTTCTAGTTTCTGATTGGATTGGGCCAATGAGGAGACAAGGGTGAGGGAGGAGAGAGGTGGAGGTTTCTTTCAGCTTTTTCCTTGCAGGTTTGCCATTGGTTGGCTATGACTTTGACCTCAGATCATGGCTTTTCTCAAGGTCATGACTACTCACAAGGTAGCCTCTTTCCCACAATCTTCCTCTTTGGGTTTCCAGCAATTGCTTTTTCCCCACTTCAGGCTTTGGTGTGGTAACAATTACATTGTTATTAGCCACTGGATGCTAAGTTACACCCTACAATTTTTACACCTTGCTAATGACTTTGTAAGTAGTCCTTTTGCTAAATGTGCCTTGAATTGTCTTAATTAGTAAATGATTTCTGTTTTATTTTATAACCTTAATTTATAAACCCCACTGCCCCTCCTCTGCTTTAAAAATTATTCTGAGCCTATTGTTCTCAAGTCTAAGCAGTTGGTGGTTACTCCTTAATAGTAATCAGTTGGCAGTGAAAATTCCAAGTTGATATGTTTATGACTACTGTGGGTCATTCATAAGATGCTCCCTGGATCACTCACTTAATCAAGTCACCATATTATTGCAGGTGATAGTTAGGAAAGTCAAATTGTATCAAATCCTTTTTCTCTCTAAAATCCCTGATGACTCTCTGTTGTCTACAGAATGATAACTTGAATTTTTAAGTCAGCTCTCCACTCTACCGTGACACTTTGTTTGGGGACTCTACCTTCTAGTCAAACTGAACTTAGAGTTCCTCCATTCTCTACACTTGTAGCTGACTCTTCTCTTTGCTTTGAAAATATCCCTCCTGTTTCAAGACTCATCCCAAATTTCCAGTTATAAAATAAATAAATTATGGAGTTACAATATGCAACATGGAAACTACAGTCAATACTATTGTAGTACATATTTGTAGTACATATTTGTAGAACATATTTGATAGCTGATAAAAGAGTGGACTCTGAAAATTCACCTGAATTTCTAAGTTCTCATGGTATGCTAAAGAGCAGTAGTAACTTAATTATTTCTGATTCCAGCCAAATCCTCAAGAAATCTTTGCATCAATAAATGACCAGCTTAGCATGTTATGCCATACACTTATTTGACTATGCAAAATATTTAAAATTAATTTTATCCAATTCCAAAATCTGTATATAAACTAAGCAAATAGACTTTTGAATACCATTGCAATTTGTTATGAATTAGTCAAGTATGCTTCTTTTAATATCTATTCAGTTTTAGAATAGAAAAAAATAATCTGTGCCAAAATAAATTAGGTAGTCAGTTTAATTTGGTAATCTCCCAACTTATAACACATCACATACTTATAGAAACATGCACAAATAGTTAAAACTTCAGTTCAGGTATTAATAGACAGAGGAACCTGAGTTAAGTGTTATGGTTTAAATGCTGCTCTGTGACCGCAAACTGTACCTTGAATCTATGCAGAAATGTAAAAATACCTGCTCAAGTCGTAAGAAGTGTGTCTGGATATAAAAATAATTGGTGGATTTTTTCACCCTTATGAAAGATAAAAACAGGATAAAATGCAATAGGTATATAGTGTATAAGAACTCTTTCGAATAATTATTTTCAAATTTTCTCTTCAAACAAGCTTCTAAGTACCTTGCATTTCCAGTGACAAGATTAGCAAAGAGGCAAAACTAAGGATTCATTGGAATTTGTAGGTTTTCCATAACATCAATTTGACTTTTAGTCTAAATACCTAATGCAGTGCGAATATAAACTAGGAAATATACTTATATTAGCATCTTTCTTTTCTGTTCATGTTATTGGGAAACAGTGAAGGAGACTGAATTACTTCCTGGAAATCAGGGGGACAATATCATTTTAAATTGGTGAAATCATTCAACATGAATTCTGCTTTGAGAGAAACAACATTTCCCGTGCTACCATTCTATTCCAAGTAATATTTAATTGCCTTCTGAACCTCTTCTAACTTCAATTAGTGCTAATTTAGTGTGTTACTAAATATGTTAACCTAAAATAATTATGAATAGTGCTCTATCCTCCATAACATATGCGATTTGTTTTAGTGGTCTTGGTCCAGAAGAGTCTGAAACAGGGAAACAGACACAGAACTTACTTTCTCAATAATCACACACATATACATGCGTTAATTAATGATAGATTATTTTTGTGATCTGAGGAGCACTGGTTCCTATTAATAGATGATGGTATAAAGAAGATATGGTTCTATCTATCTATTCTTGATGGAATACTATTCATCTATTTTTTTTAAAAGATGAGATTCTGCCATTTTCAACAACATGGATGGAGAGGGTTATTACATCTAGTCAAGTTAGTCAGAGGAACACAAACACCATACACCTTCACTCATATGTGGTATGTAGAGAAAGCAAACAAATGAATGAACTAAGTAAAACAACAACAAAAAACCTCTTTAGACAATAAGATCAAATTAGTGGTTACCAGAAAGGAAGGGGAATGGGTAAATCAGGTAAAAGGAGTCAATTATATGATGAAAGCTAAAATTGGACTTTTAGTGGTGAACTTAATGTAGTATATACACTTGTTGATTTAAAACATGCTTTTACTTCAATAAATAATTATAATAGAACAAAGAAAAAATAGGTATATTTCCCAAACTCAGTGACTTTTTTAATGTTCTAGTTATGGCAGATAAAGCTTTCATTTAATATCGAATGGAATTACTATGGTATGGTAATTCTAAACATATATATTTGTTTTTTTTAAGCGTGAGGTAATTGGACAATTTCATTGATTTCCTGAATATACATTAATTTAACATCTATTATAGGCTAGCTGTTCCTAATACTTAGAAATAATCCATGAAGAAAACAATAAACAAAAACACCGAAGCACTTCTACCCTTGTGAATCTTTTTCATTTTCATGAAAATATATTCTGTATATATGGACCACTGAGGGGAGGAGTTTTTAGAATCATAACCTACCATAAATATTATCCTCTATTTCCAAAAAATTTAAAAGGGCGCAGAAGAAATCCATACAAAATTTCTTGATATTTATAGGTAACATAAAATACATGCAAACTGTCAGGCATACATTACATGTATTAACAATTCTAATCTTCAAAACAACACTAAGATGATACTACTGTCTCTCTCTTTTTTTTTAAGGAATGGTGCAGGCAGGAAAGAAGATGACCAGAGCAGAGGTAGACAGAAGGGGAGAGGAAGAAGAAGCCTGTTGTTCATTTTATTTAGTTATTCATCTTGGTTGTTCCCCTTGGCCCCAGGATGTGAACCCAGGTCATTGGGATGTATGTGAACTGCACTCTTGGCTGAAAGCAGAGAACCTAACTGCTACTCCACCAGGACACAACTGTGATACTACTTTCATCTGTATTATATGAGGAAACAATGGCAAGGATATTGTGAAAGAAAAGTCATTCAATTCTTCCTCTAACAGAGTTAGAACTTGGACTGAGGTTGTTCATTTTTGTTCTAATTCATGAAGTGATTCTCTTTCTATGATTAACTTTTAGTCAAAGACTCAGAAATTTTGATGTGAACATAGATTTATAAACTCATTCTGTCAAATATTGCTCATTTCAGGACTCTCCCAGGTTCTCCCAAGTTCTTTTAGGAGAGAAAAGCCCACGGCTTCTAAAACAGTCTGAATATAAGTATATTTTTTATTTAACTATTCTCTCAGGTCCTGGTTCTATCTATAGAAGTCCTGATTCTAACTCTCTAGAATATTGTTTCTCCTTTACATGACAAACCTCTTCAAACGCTGGAATATAATCATCATTGCCTCCCTTTTTCTTTCTCTCAGTACTTTGAATGATTTCCTCTTTAGTTTAGGTTAGGCAACTTCTTTTCCCACAATTATCTAGGAGTAAAAAATAAAATAAATTAAATGATAAAAACTTTAGGTCATTCCCTTCAAAGTCATTTCCAGCACTGCATTAAAAGAAGAAAAAAGCAATGCACAACCAGAACAATAAATGAGGTATGCGATTTAATTCTGGATATTACAGGGAGGCTTAATGAAGCAGAGAAGTGGATTTCCAGAGGAGGAGAGATTAAAGTCTGGAAAAGAAGTATACCTGTCTGGGGATTAAAAAATAAACAACTTTAAAAGGTCAAAGAAGTTAGAAATAAAATTCCTAAAGGTGACAGTTGAGCTCCTAAAGAAATAAGCTGAGAAAATTTCACTAAGAATGAAATTCTTTAAATAAAATGTTGTCATAAAAATCATTTGCTTTGAAAACATAGTTTTCATATGAGGAGCCAAGAACTAATTACTAGGGAAGCTGTAGCAGAACTAGATCTGGTTTCTATTTCAGACCCTCTAGAGAGTAGTTACCTCTTACACGGTAATAGGTGTGAGAACACATTAAGAAGTTCAAAATAACTAGATAGCAATTATATTTTTGTTTCATACAATTTTAATTTAGTGGAATATAAATTGGTATCTTTTGCAACACACAATAGGGCTAATGAAATGTTAAAATCTTTTGTTTCAAAACTGCTTTAATTAGGGTTTGAAAGTTGCTAGAATAAACCTGAAATTATGTGTGAAAATAGGGCAAATCTGTGTGTCTAAATATTTTTAACTATTAAAAAAATCGATAGCACAAGGGGAAAAAAACTGGAAAAGATGACATATTGAATGGCCATCTTATTCTTCCAAACCTGATCTTAAACATTATGTTGTGGCTGAAGTGAAGAACTGGTTTAATATAATGAAGTTTTCATCTTTGATTAGACACTTTAAAAATGACTCAAATTTAATAAATAATGATCATACTGAATCATTTATTCACCAGTCTAGAGATAAGGGGGACAAAGAGGGAGGACAAAGGGGGGACAAAGAAAATCTCTTGAGATTCAGTTGCTTTGCTACAGTGTGTTTCTGAATGAGAATTAGCAAAATTAGCTCAGATGGGATGGTAAATAAGAGAGAGTGGTGTCAGTAAAATGCTGAGGTCGCCATGGTTTATGCATTTTCTGGGCACATTAATGCTTTGTACTCCCAATTAACAGCAGCTAAACATAAAGTAATAGGGTAGAGAGCAGCAAACCATAAGAGAGCCCCGTTTTACAATTTCACACCAAGTTTTCCTCTTGCTCGTTTGGCTGCGTGCTCTGTCTTGGGAGCACTTATTGAGAGTGATGCTGTTGCATCATAGTGCAATTTACCCTTGTGTCTATAGTGTAGCCTGCCTCAGCCCTTCCTCATATCCACGCCCATCCAGCTACTCTCACTTTTTCTTGAGGTAGTGGTCTATATATTCTGTAATGTTACATTGCTTATTACAAAGCTAGCATGATTTTCAACTGTAATATTTCTTAACAGTTGTTACTAATCTCATTAGTTCTCTGACTACACAGTTGACTTTTCAGATCCTAATCTCACCCCCGCCACCCCGATGCACACACCTTGCTATAGTTAGTACAGTTTTAGAGGATGTGAGCTTTTGAAGGAATTGTCCTTATTGTCTAATATGTTTGTGAATCTATAATCCTATCTAAGCTACATGCTTCTTAGCTATACAGTAAAGCTTCCTGACAACTTTTAAATGCTCAGTAATAAATGATCATTTGTTGATACTAATCTCCAAAATGAAAAATTTGGTCATCAAAATAGTTTCAGGGAAAATATAAACCAACTTTTCAGAGCGTAAACATATCAATGCTTTGACATGGAGAGAATCATTGTTTTGATAGCCTTATCCATAATACAAATACTCATTGGTTGAACAAAGTATTGAAGGTATAATGAACTGCTTCAGTTTTGTATAACGCCACAACCCAAGTCAGAAAGAACATGTTCTTCATTTCAAATTAATCATGCCTTTGTAGAAACAGGAATTTTTAAAAAGATACATACTCATAAGCTTGCTAAAACTTTAAATACTGGCTTTGTATTTAATAGGAAAACTGAATAGTTCTTGGCGAACTTTTACCTTATAATGAAAAATACTAATTCTTTCAAGGAAGAATAGCAGTAATTTAAGAAAACATGTATTTATTAACAAGCAGGTGATTTGAAACATTTTAAGTTCATAAAAAAGAAAGTAAAGGTTACAATTAAATTTATAGGCTGTATGAAGCTATGAAAAAATGCATTAATAAGATGTAATGAGCTAATTACTTCACAATTAATTTCCCTAGACCTGTTTGTAAAATGAGGATAATGATAATAGCTACCTAAAGCATTGTTGTGAGGATTAAATGAGATAATACCATGCATACAAAGCACTTAACACAGTGACTGATCCCTAGCAAGTGTTCATTAAATGTTGGCAATTATCCTAATTGGCAATTAAAAATCCCATTGTTTAGAAGAGAGATGCATGAACTAGCCACAGCAATTTCATGTTTGAGTCATATATATATATATGAGTTTTTGCTACTGCAAGCGTCATTCTTGAATTTTCCCACTGAAAAATGAAGATTCTAGTAAAAGGTAAAATCAACAACAATCACTGAGTAGTACTTTCTCTATAAAAGGTGACTAACAAAATGTTTCTGTGGATGTAGAGAAATAGAAGGCATAAATATAACCAAAGTGTTGGACCTGTATTCTGACGAAGGAGACACAGGAAAGCAACAGTTTCATTTTCCTGCAATGTAGCAGTGACTTGCATAATGCTTAAAACAGTTTTACCTTTTCCCCAGATAAAAATTAACCTTCTTTAAGAAAGAGATCTTTATCAACTTCAGTTTAAATGGATACTATCGTATGTAAGTATTTTACTGAATGTAGAGGCCCCTAAGTCTTAATGATTTGCAAGTCTTAGATAAGAAGAATGTTTAAAAAACATGATATGTTATCACAACATATTAAATACCAGAAAGGCATGAAAGGACTCAAGCAAACAAGATTATACAGGCGTTCTCTCCTTCTGCATTACTGCAAAATTCTGTGAGTTAGTTTTACCAATTTTAATTTCTTCTGACTCCAATTTCATCTCACAAAGAAGGTAATTTTCTCTTTTGCAAGAACATGAAGCAACTTTCTGGTTAAAACTCTATCCGATTTAAGTCTTTAGGTTTACAATCACAGGCCTTTCATCAAATGGCAAACCATTCCTGTACCTTACCCATCCTTCCCTATACTTGACTAAATCTAAGCTCAGAGCATTTCTGAATAAATTTTTAAAAAGCTATTAAAGATGATGGGGGCTGGGGGTAGAGAGACACAGAGACAGAGAGAGAAAATTTGAGCAACCACATAGTGAAGTCCTATGAAGAACTGACTTACTGTTGTTAGGAATGACAATAGTTCTAGAAGGTCAACTGCAGCTCTGAAATCAGCAGCAACTCTACCAGTTTGCTGTGTGTGTGATCCAGTCATCCATTTCTGCAGTTTCGCTATTCTCTGATATGAGACTATCTTTAATTTCTTTCCTCCCTATGGGATGATCTACTTACTTACTAATGTTTACCACTGCCTCACAATTTCCTTTTTCTCTGGTTTGTTTTTGTTTGTCATCACCACTGAGTTTTTCAAATTTGTGACTCTCTCTGAAGTTTCATATTCAAACACCCCCAAAAAATGATGAGTCACAATCATTAAATCACCACTAAGTATAGCTCTATCCCATCTGAAGCTCATTAACAAGGAACAGCACACAGCTTTTGGAAGAACATAAATCAGCCTATAATAATACGCATATCTATAAATATTTCTATTTGGAACCAACCACATCTTTGTTAAACTAAACACAAATTTCTGTTGATGTTTCCAACGCAAGAAACTTTTAAAGAAAATTTTTAATAGTAAAATAACTATAGAGTCATAGGAAATTGCAGAAATTTAGAGAGGTTCAGTTTCTAGTTTTATCTGGTTTCTTTTACTGGTTGTATTTTAGATAGCTATAGCACAATGTCAAAACAAAAAAATGCATGTGTATGGTTCTACATCATTTTAGCACATGTTGATTCATACAACCACTGCACCAAGAAACAGAAATATTCCAACAACACAAATCTCTCCCTCCTCCTACCCTTTAATTGTCACACTCATCTCCCTGTCCCCTTTCTTGCTATAATTCCTAAACATAGATAATTACTAATCTCTCTTTTATAATTATGTTGTTTTGAATTTGTAATACAAATGGACTCATACAACATATGGCTTTTCTGTATTTTTTGTAAATGAAAGGTACAGGTAGGAACTAAGGTGAGCAGAGGCAGGCAGACAGGAAGAGAAAGAAGGAAGAAGCACCTTACTTTATTTAGTTGTTCAGCTTGGTTGTTTCCCCCAGCCCTGGGTCTTGAACCCAGGACCTTGGGATGTACGTGGACCGCACCCAGGCTGTACTAGACTGCTAGGCCACCAGGGTGCACTGATATATGACTTTTTGAGATTCTTTTTTTTTTTTCACTTAGTGATTCATCTAAGTTGTTGGGTGGATTAACAGTTTATTCCTTTTTGAATATTTAATATTCTACACTGTAGCTGTACCACAATTTGTTTGACTGTTCACCTACTGAGGAACATTTTGCTTGTTTCTTTACAGTTTTGAGAAATTACAAACAATGCCGCTGTTATGAACATTTGTGTACAGGCTTTTGTGTGGACATAAATTTTCATTTCTCTTGGATAAATTCCAAGGAGTATGGTATTATTTCAAATATAAGTTTTTGAGAAAAGCTATATCACATGAAAGTTTAACCAATATAATGATTGACACATTCATAAGCCTGCTACATTACTCCACATGGTATTTGTTCTGTATACTTCTGTTTTCTGGCTCTGCTTCCTAAGATCACATTACTTTTATTCTATATGAAATTCATGTTATCTTCCATAGGGCTTTCAAAACTATGTTTGGTGTTGAATATGCACGTATGCTTATGCTAGATTCTTAGAGTGGCGTCCAGGAACCCAGAAGAATTTGGGTGAGTCTTTCGGGCCTCTGTAAGGTCAAACAATTTTCATAATAATTTGAAGTTGGCATTGACATTTTCACTGCTTTCCAGAGGCTCTGGTGTGGGTGATGACATCACTAATGAAATGTGTGCTTGTATGGTAAAATTTTCTGTTTTAATTCTTATATAGAGAGTTCATATGTAGATAACCCAGATAAACAAAAGCTTTTGGAGATCCTCAGTAATGTCAAGCACATAAGGTGGTTCTGAGACCAAACTCTTTGAGACTTACCAGTTTCTAAGATTTGTGATAACTCTTCTGGTTTTACTGTAAACTTATTAGGCCATCAGCTGTTCTTCAACAGAAGAAAGTGTGTGTGTGTGTGTGTGTGTGTGTGTGTGTGTGTATGTGTGTGTGTGTGTGTGTGTGTGTGTTTAAGGTAAGAAGGAGAGGAAGAAGAAACATTTTTATTTATTTATTTTTGTCCCTCTCCCCCAACCCAGGTCCTTGGGCTTTACATGTCTATGCCCCAGTCATCTCAGCTGCTTGAGCCATGGGGCATATCCAGCAAGTGTGTTTTTATAATTCTTTACAATGCCAATAATGCCTACAATGTTGACATGGGAATATAATAAATGATGATAAATGCATAAAATATAGATGTGATGGTCAAAATAATAATAATAATAATATAAATAATCAAAATTTTTATGCTTTGCTGGAACTTCTCTTTCCTTCCCAAGATTCTCTTCGACTGTCCTTTTAATACAGAAAGACAGAGCTAAACATATAGTAATTTAAAACTTATTTTGTACTGGATGCTGTTTTAGGTTTTTATGAATATAAAGATCTAAGCCAGGATTCTTGTCATAGATTCATAGCTTAATACTGATTTAATTTTTGTATCCCAAATGAAGCCTTGAAGCCCCCTCGTATCCTCTGGTTCTGTGCTCAGAGAAAGGTGTTTGTCCTGAGACACTCACATTTTCCCTATCTGACTAAAAAGGAGACCCTTGTCCCCTTATCCTTCAGACCAGCCTCTTTTGAAAACAACAAAATCCAAAAAGAACAATTCTGAATAAGAACATTTGGACAAACCCATCCTAGGCAGTGAGATCATACTTTTACCAACCAACATACATGTAGACATGTGGTTTTAGCCTGTTTGAAGATTAAAATTTGACAAAGGACCCTCTTTCACATTGCTTAAAAGGATATATTTTCTTTATCAAGTAAAGAGAAAAAGATATTTATAAGTGGTTTTAAAAACGCTGCATTTCCAGTCTTCTAAGTGGCCCAAGTGGAAAAACTAGTTTGACCATCTTCACTTGACCTCTATAATATAGAATGTCTCCTCTTTATTGTAAAACTTAGTTCTTTTTATTTCTTTGCAATCCATGTATGGCCCATCTCCTTTCTCCTGTTACAGTTCTTGCTTTTTAATTAGGCAAGTGCATGCTAATGCACAGCTGATTGTAGGGGAATATTTTAAGTTTTATTTTAACTGCAATAAAATAGTCTTGTGCTAAATGTTTGCAAAGGTCAAAATTCTTACATAAAAAGGCACTTCTATGGAGAATGAGAAGCTATATAGAATAACTTTCATATACTTATACTTGTAGGTACTTGATAAATGTTTGTTGTCTGAAACAGTGACATTTGTTGAAATTGTCTTATAATGATGTCAATTAATTCAGTTAAACATTTATTATGCATAGGACACAGTGTAAGGGGTAAAATATTAATAGAATATGTTTATCCTCAAATGTCTTAGAGTCCAGAAAAGGAGAGCTATTTCTTTTCAATAGATACTTTCAATATACTGTGGTGATAAGAATGATAATGGCATATATACTCTGAGAATAAAAATTTGGGGTTACGTAACCCAGATTCAGAAACTCAAGTGTGACTTCAAAAATGTATTAATTCTGCTGCATCCCTGTGGCTTAGGTGGCTAAAGTGCAGAGCCAGGACCAGAGTTCTAGACTCAGGACTGGGGGCCAGTAGAATGAACTAATCCTAACCTGAGTGACAAAAGAATTCATGCCAATTGATGAAGAGAATGGGGAGGGGGAGGGCAAGAAAGAGAGGGGTGTGCAATCAGAAAGCAAGAATAAAGACACAGAGAGGTAAACAGTAGAAGATACATCAATGAGAAAGGAAGACTGGGAAGCAGAAATCTGGAGATAGCAAGAACTCTTAAGACCCTTGAGGAACCAAAAATCCATTTCATGGGTCTAGGATGGAAAGATAGGGGTAATGGCAAGAAAAGGATAAATAGGACTAATTTCCTTCTCTGCTGTTCTTCTTTTAGAGGGACTTCAATGCCTGCAGCTGACATTAGAGCTGGCTGTTAAGTTCATTGGGGTCATGGAAGAATGAACAATATTCAGTGGAAATGTTAGTGATACACTTGAACCCCACAGGGCATAGGTGCTGGTGCTCATTCACATTCGCTAGTTCTACTCTCACGTAGAAGTGTACTTACATCAAGATCCAAGAGCCAGGGGAGCACTCCTTTTCCTTGGGGAGTTCCTTTTTTCTCTTCTTTTCTTTCTGGTTTGTCTCCCCTCAGTGATAGCTTTCTACTCTTTTCTGTCATCAATCTGCTGATTCTCTCCTGCTGTGCCACGAAAAGAAGTTTTGGGCAAAAACATCACCAGAGCATAACAATCTAGGTGAACTCTAGGGGAAATGGGGTGAAAATGTTTATACTTATTTTCAATCTCCTCTTAAATATAAATGAAGAAATCGATGCTTTAATATGGTTTAGCCATGATCACCATGCAAGAGAGTTATGTGTATTTGGGACCTAGCTAATAAAACAAATGTGTAACAGGATCATATTTTATTACCCCCACCCCTCACCCCACCATGTTCCAGACACTCTTGAAATAACCAAAACGAAATGTCCTTCCTTTCGCCATAGGAGGATTACCCAGGTCAATGTTCATTAGGGGAGTCAGAGAGAAAGAGGTTAGGACAGGTCATGCAGTTTGCATAATGACAAGACTTAAGGAATGACTATGTGATTGTGTGACTGAAGTGAAGGGGAAGTAAATGTCATTACAAAGGAAGCAGCCAAGAAACTATCAAATTAGGGTGTTGAATGCGTTTCCCATGTGTGGGAGCTGAGTGAGAGATGAAATCTGTGTTCTAATCTTCAGATTCCTCAATAATAGATTTGTTAGAATAATGTGGGGATAATGCTAAGAAAAGGTGAAAGGGAAGTGAAGCTAAGAGAGTGAACTTCAGAAGAGGCTGTTCTTGTTGCTCTATCCATGTGGGAGACTATTTGGAAGTAGCTAGTATGCATTTCTTTGTTGACTTATTATATCTAATAAGCATATGTTGTGTCCTAGGTGTAGTGATTTGCTAGGGCTATTGTAACACAATTTTAGTGGTTTAGATCAAGGAATCTCATGGTTCTGGAGGCTTTATGTCTAAGATCAAGGAATTGGTAGGGTTGGGTCCTTCTGAGAATTATCAGGGAGAATCTGCTCCATGATTCTCTTTGTAGCTTCTAGAAGCTTGCTGGCAGACTTTGGTGTTATTTGACTTGTAGTAGCACCACTCTGCCTGCTTTTCATTCTTTCATTCTCTCTCTCTGTCTCTCTCTCTGTCTCTCTGTCTGTCTCTGTCTGTCTCTCTCCTCTCCAAATTTCCCCTTTTGATAAGGACACCTGGCATATTGACTAGTGCTTATCTTGATGACCTCGTCTTAACGAATTGCATCTGCAGTGACCCTATTTCTAAATAAGATCACATCCTGACCTAATGCATGTTAGAGGTTCAACAATTTTTTTGTGTGTGTGTGGCGACATAGTCCAACCATAAAACCAACTATGATGGATGTTGCTTCCTCTTTAATACTTTCCTATTTTAGGAGACTGGTTATATCTGCAGTGAGAAACTTGATCCATGAAAGTTGTAGTTTAATAGCTCAATTCATGCAGGGTCCATGGAGACATTTCTATAAGGCTGTCCAAATGCTACAAATCTAAATTTTCCTCCTTATTCTTTTAAACTGGAAAGTCTGTTAATAGAGATTATCATTGTGCCTGAATGAGTATCTGTTTTATTGAGCCAAAATAGCTGAGATTTAGACATAATGGTAATAAGGTGTCATGAATGTGTGTATAACCCAGGATTTCTCAACCTTAGCACTATTGACTCTTTGTGTTGGATAATCTTTTTTTTTGAATTGTATAGGATTTTACAATGTATTTGTAGACTATATTAGCAGCATCCCTGGTCTCTACCCACTAGATGTCAGGAGGCCCTATTTCCCCATTTGTGACAACTGGGCAGTTGACATCTCTGCAGTTGAAAACTACTCATCTATACTTGAATGTCATAGTCTCATTACATTTTATCAAATTTAATATGTGCAATAAGGATCCATCTTTCACTTCAGTTGAAACAAATACATTCATTCTTTTTTCGAAGACAGATGTGTAAGTAGTTAACATTTGAACTCCAAGAGCTTAAGAAATTAAGAGTTTAAGAAATATCAAGCATTTTGGGCTAGTCACTTTTGCCAAGTTCTCTAAATATCTGTTTGATGGACTAACATTTAATACAAGGAATAAAAGCAAAGAAGGAAAGTGAGAAAGGAAGGAGACAAATTAGACCAGAACGTTTCAGTACTAATCATTTTAACTCTAAGAACAGATGTTGAAGCTTCAAGGGGAGAGTTAAATTGGGGAAGAGCTCAGTTCTTTGACCAACGCCTCCCTAAAGGTCACTTTTCTTGCACCCATGCCAATCAGTTTATCAGTTTAATGTTGAGTCGTTGTGGTGGTTGTTTTTTTAAAGGAAATGTGCAGGCAAGTAAATAGGAAGGCAGGAAGAGAGGAGGAAGCTTTCACTTTAGTTGTTCATCCTGGTTGTTTCCCCCAGTCCCTAGTCTTGAACCTGGGTCCTGGGTGCACTAATCTCAAGTATTTAAAGGGGTGCTCTGGTACTACCAAGATCCTAGGTCATCTGTATTTCTCACCATGTATTACTAGGGTCAAAGATATGAACATTTAACTCTAGACTCTTCTGGTCTTTTTTGTGCTTTACCTATAACGACGCTAGGCATCTTCAGCTTTCAAGATTAAGAAGATCTAGTTTGACCATCAAAACTTGAGTGATTTGCTGACAACAGCCCTGGCACAAATAGTTTTCAACAGCACTTATTTTACTGAGCTGAACTTTCTTAACACATCAGATCATTACTCTTAAGTACAAATACGTCGTCTTAGTGAAGTAACGGGGCATAGCTGTATTGGATTTTGATAGTTCTGGCATTTAGTTCAGCAGTAGCTTGACCTCAAGTTAATTAGTCTGACAATTCCTGCTGGCTGTTTAATCAAAATACTGCAACTTTCAACACCATCAGTAATTTAGTTCATTTGTCTTTATTATGATTCCATGATTATGTCTGGTTGGAAGACTAGTATTTTGATCATTATAATATTAGTGATGAATGGCAATAAAAATGTCTGTGTAAAGAATGTCTATTAGTGTATCTACAATAATATCATGAGCTTAAAAATTAAGTTTCTTTGAAGGAATTAAGATAGCCATTGTTTCTCTAATACTCCAACTATTTTTCTTATGGTTTAGTAATTTAAATTATCACCAGTGATAAGAAAACATTAAATCCAATAGAAGAAAACCTAATTTCTTCCTCAAAATAATTTAATATTTTTGAAAAAGTTACACATAACTTTATAAGAAGCATAGACTTTTTTTTTTTTTTAAAAAGCCACTCCACTCTACTTCCTTAACAAATCAGTCACTTATATTTTTGATGTTTTTTCCCCAATCTTGTTTGCATGCATAACCAATTTTATATAGTTGTAATTACAGTGTAGATTCAATTTGGTATTCTGCTTTTTGCGCTTAGCATTATCCTTCCATAATAATTTAAAGAGGGTTTTATTTACGGTTATTTCAAATGTAGAGAATATAATTTTCTAAACTGTACTTAGATGCTCAATTTAAATATTTTAATGACCAGCCCAAATCATCAAATGCATTCTAGATAAGGGTACTCGATAGTTAATGCTTAACATTGCAGGAAGTGACTTGCATATACATTCGATTAAAAGTCAAATGTTACATGTAAGTGGAAATGAGGACATTACAGGCTGGTCGTCGATGTATTTGGAAATTTTTCTACAGTCAGATGTACTTCTTGAATTGGTTAGTCTGGCTGCTACATTTTCATGCCCTGAACTAATTCAGCCAGTTGTAAAATTGTACCTTTCTGCAGATGACTTAACATGTGCACTTCATTTATACTGGAACTTGCTATGATTCAGATAGCATTATCCTAAATGATGTTAAGAAATTGTTCATTTTCTGTGTCAGCGAAAAATGAGGAAAGGCCAACTACATTTCGCCTGAAGAGAGTCATGTCAGAACTGACATCTTGGCAGATACAAAAATGCAAGTAAGATATTTTAACAGGGCATACTAAAACTAATGAACTGAGGACCAATATACACTTCCACATTGTATTAAAGTGGCATCTACTGAATTTACAAATGTTAAAAGACATGCTTTATCAGTTGCTGTAGGAGTCCTGTTTCATTTTAGTTTATCATTTAAAAAATAAATTTGCCTCCTTTTGTGTAATTTTAACCCTTATTTTAAAATAAATGTGGCTTGAGAAGATGTATTTTTAAAAGTAATTGTTTTAATAGAAAATATTAAAGGGAAAATTGACTATTTACCGATCTTTATTTATGAAAGAAACAAAATCTGAACAATGGATTTTTTGCTTGGCAAAGTAAATAGCATAATGAAGTCGTTCATAAACAATATTGTGTTTAATCTAAAAAGTTAATATGATAGTTGGGGACCACACAGTTATTGACTTATTCGCAAGAGGTAGGAAAGACTATTTCCAGTTAATTAACTCTCAGGTGTCCAATTTCAACTTCTATATATTCAAGGGTTTTTTTTTTTAAACCTAGATAATTTAAGGATAATTTTAGGAAGAACAGAAATGATTAAAGAACTGTCAATTGGAAGATTACATCTAATTGAGTTTTTTTCCTGGATGCGTAACTAAGATGTTTACTTATTATCCTACTCAGATATGTTCGTTATTATCGTGGTTGATGAGAATCATTTCAATTAGTCACTTCATTTTATTTAAAATCTAGGTTCTCTAAGTCCACAGATCAGCAACATCAGCATAACCTGGTATCTGTGAAAAATCCATATTTTCAGGGCCTACCCCTGACCTGGTGTATCAGAATCTCTTTAGATGAAGCCTCACATTGGTTTTTAACACGATTTTCTAGCTGATTCTGATGCACATTAAAGTTTGAGCATTACTATGTTCTATGTAATTTAACGAAAAGAACTGATATTAAAAATAGAGATTTTTTTTTAAAGGTGAAAAGGATGAATGAGTTTGCTTTGACCTCAAGAAGAACACTTCTAAGTATTGTGGTTATATTGTAAGTGTATTAAAGGACTGTTTCAGTGTTTCTAGTTGTGTAGATACTTAGAAGAGAACCCAGGGATTGCTTTATTGAATCAAACTCATTGTGCAGCCAAACAAGACTGCTCTGTGCTCTGTATTTAGTCACATGTGCAGACAGACAAGTTCATTCTTGAGGCGCCTCAAGTGGAAGGAGAGCTTCCCTTACACAGCTTAATTAGCTTCTTCATTGAAACACTGAAACATTTGCATATCACTGTAGAGTCTTCTTAACTCTTTCCCTCAAGATGCCTGGAGGAGCTGTATAATTTCCATACACTTGTTTTGAGAGAATAAATAGTATCTAGTCTGGAGTTGTAAAGTTGAATCTGTTCTTTAAATTCTTCTCCTTTTTGTTTTGATTCTGTAAAATGACATATAGAAGAGCTTCGACAATGAAAAAAATTCTCATTCAAGTGCAAAGTGAAACTTTAAGACACTTTATTACTGCTTTCTCTCATACCTATTTTTTTTTTTTTTAAAAGCTCTGGAAGGTACTGGCCCAAAGGTAAGAAAGGAGATAACTTTTCTTCCACTGACTTTCCCAGAGCCCCTGGGATTTTTTTTTTTTCCTTGAATGGTTGAATTGTCCTACTGGCGGTGAACTTTTGAAGGCATAAGCTTCTTCTCTGTGTTTGTAGTATCTTGGTGTTCAGCCTGAAACACACTGTCGCCAGGATCTCAGTGAAGGCCTAATCTGTCCATAAGATTTTAATTTACAGACTAGGTGTGCCCTTGTGGCTCAGGTGGCTAAAATGGCTGGGGTGTGACCCACATAGAGCCCAAGGACCCAGGTTTTGGGATCCAATGTGGCAGTGGGGTGGGGACACAACCAGAGATAAACAAACGAATAAATTAAAATTCTTCTTCATTCCTCTTGCCCTCCTTCCCTCCCTCCCTTCCTTCCTTCTTTGGATCTTTAAAAAGAACCTACAGCTCATTCTCCAGCCCTGATTCTCCTCCCTGTTTTATTTTTTTCCTTCATATCCAGAATCACTTTTTAATATTCTATATTATTTACTTACTGAGTTTATTTTTCCCTCTCAGTTTTTTTCACTATTGTATATTCCCCAACACAACATAAAAATGATGAAACTAAAGACAGTCAATAAATTGAATGAACTTAAGAGATCATTGAAATAATTGAATGAACGAGTGAATTGTCATGACATTCATTCAAGAGTGATTCATTGAATATTGCTTCTGTGCCTAGTGCTAAGGTAGATATTACATATCAGACTTTATCTCCATTCTCAGAGTTAACAGTTTACTGTCTTCCCTATCCATTCTCCATGTCCTATTGAATTTTATTCACAATTAGGGTCAATGTGTCTATGCGGCTTTGGTTCTCTCCCGGAAGACAGCATTTTCCTAACAAATAGAACAGTGCTTCTCAAAATTTTATTCCAGAACAGCAGCATGAGCATTGCCTGGAAAGTTGTTAGAAATACAACACCTCAGATTTCATCCTAGAACAATAAAATCAGAAACTGCAGGGGACCCAAGAATGTTTTAACAAGTTCTCCACATGATTCTGATTCATTCTCAGAAGTGGATTCTGAGCCATTCTCAAGTTTGAGAACCCCTGTAAGAGAGGACTGAATTCTAAAGCTATCATGAGAGTACTTTTGACCAAGAATTTGGAGGATACAGATAGAGTGGAATTCATCTAATTCAATCAATTTTCTGGCATAAAGCATTTCCAATAACAATGTATCAAGAACAGGAAAAGGATAAAGAAGGATTTGAATTTAATTCATATTGCTATTATATCAAATTACCACAAGTTTAGTGGCTTTAGAAAACACATTTATTATCATAAAGTTCTGGAGGGGAAAGATCTGTTTCTTGAGGAGACTCTAAGGAGCCTTGATGTTCCCAGCTGTAGGGTGGTCTGTATCCCTTGACTTACGGACATTTCCTGCATTTTCAAAGCCAGCAGTTCTCTGCTCTGTCCCTATTACCTTCCTATTTCTCTTATAAAGACTGATGATTTCATTCCAGTTAAACAAAGATAATCCTCCCATCACAATCTCTTTACTTTAATCACATCTGCAAATATGCAAATAACCATAGTCACAGGTTCCAGGGACTAGGACATGGACATCTTTGGGAAACCATTATTCGAGCCATTGTTGTGTTCATTAGGTAGAATAAGATGCCATGAAGCTCCTGTCTGAAGAATGGATGACTTGAGAATGTGAAGGTAATTGTTTGAGGAGTAACTAAAAGCAGCAATTATAAAAGCTAGACAGAAGGAATGTCTTTAAGATGTATTATAATTCCATTGGAAATGAAACATTTTATGTGGTCATTAATAAAAAAGATACTTGCATTTATTATTTTATGATGACTGACACAACAGAGCAAGGGTCAGTTCTCTGGGCAGGTGGAATGTGCAGCTCCTCTTGCGAATGCCCCGGATGCCAGAAGGAGCCTTCTCATCCAAAACACCTCTGTTGACAACCTTGGTGAACTCTTTATCTGCAAATGTTTATCTTTAAAGTGGAGACCTTTCTAGACAAGGACATCTCTCATTAAAGCCTGAGCCAATTCTTTACTTCAATGTAATTTATAAATGAAATTCAGTTAAAATGTACTTGGTTGATTGCCTGGAAGAAGTATAGCCACAGACAGGAAAGTCTGAGGCACTATTTACTAAATAGTAAAGTAAAGGTCCATAAACCCAGGTCTTAGGCATTTACATTGTCTATACCCCAGCTGTCTCAGCTGGGTGAAATGATTAATTTCTAATAAGACAAATGATGCTAATGATGATGGTCTAGAAGGGATCACTTTCAGTAGAAAAGTCTTTATGCAACTTCTTTTCCCTGGTACTTAGTACTTGGTATTTGTCTGGCGCATACCAGATTCTTAAAAATACCTGCTGAATAGCCTACTTTTCCAAATTTATCTGCTCATATTTTCCTTCATGTGCTTAACTCTCAAATCACTGTCCTAATATCACTCCATATTTGCAGTTTTCCATGTCAATCTCCTTTCTCATCATGCTACTCTCACCTGGAGAGCTCACTTTTTAACTCGAGTTGAAATAATTTTGCAAATTCATCTCAACTACCATCATCCCTAAAGGATTTTTCAATGATCCAGATAGAAAAGGAATTTTTCTCTCTCCCCATCCAATTTCACTTCCCTCTAAAAGAGATAGGTCATGGGCATGTCTGTTTTTGTACATACTGTCATATGTTATATTTGCTTCCATTCAAATCTTACTCCAGTTGCCACCCCCACAACCAGAACCTCTAGACTAGACTTGTCTTAGGGGTACTGGGATCTGCCTATCTTACTCTCTGATTACTATATATTCACGTGATAGTATCCAGTAGGTATGCATAGAATGAGTAAATCAGTGAATGTGAGTATGTGAGTCAAACTTTGGAAAAGAGAGGATCTCTGCTTCCCTTCTTGAATTCTTACATGTGGACTAATAAATAGCTCAGGGAGTTTTTAACTACTATACAATATATATGCATAATATTAGCTAATATACATATACACATATATGTATATATATACACACATATATATATTTATCTTCTAGGATCTAGACATGTCAGTGGGTGACTGAGCAATTTAGATAGAGAAGAGTGAATAATAAGTTTGAACAATGGTGTGGAGGATTTGCTGTTTGTATATTTAAGGTGTGAAGATGGAGAAAGATATATCGGAGTGTCACAACTCTTATCATCTTGGTTATTCCTCTTCCTGTTTGGAAACACAATCACTCTGAATTATCTTGACATCTGTTTTTGTTAAATTACTCCAGGTGAATGTAAAATCAAGTGTTCCAAAGGATAATTACGTCTTCATCTACGGTCATTTAACTGAAGATCAGGAAACTTGGGAGTCTCCCTGTTAAAGTGACTTTGAGCCTTGGGATTTAGTGTCTCAAGTTCCAGAATAAGATAACTGCATGCCAAACATCAATTTAATCTCAGAATACATGCTAAATATCAATTAAATCTCAGTACACAGCAGATATAGAACTCTATATAAATCAAGAGTATGCTTTTCACTAGCGAAAAATTCTATCCAAACAATTTTTATTTTGCTTTATAAAAAAAAAAAATGATGATCCAAGTATAAAAAAAAACAGTCTACCGCTGGCTTATTTGATGACTATGTTCATGAAAAATAGGCTATGATTTTCCCATCTGAAACAGACATATAGAGTTGTTGATATTTAGCAGTGAGGTATTATTTGCTTCAGTAGGGCAAACAGTGCCTTTTTCTATCCTTTTTTACATTATAAATTTGCCTGCCATTAACAATAGGTAAATTTTCTTAAGATTATTTTTTATCATCATTTCTGAATTAGTGGGATCTAACACAAAAAGTTTTCCTCTTTCATCTACCATCTACTTCTTCCAGATTGGTTTCCCCCATTCATATTGTTAACCAGATGAGCTAGAAGAGATATAAGTTGTGTGTAAGTAATATAACTTGTAAACATCAAATATGACTCCTTTGCCATTTTCTTCCAAAAGGAAAATTGAGAGTGGGCGAATAATCAGCTCATCTTAGTTTTCTTTGAAATAGAAAGGAGTATTTGCTTCCTCCTCTCCATTAGGGCCCAAATGAAAAAGTCATCTGTGTTTTGTTTTGAAAAGCACACCTTATAATGAGCAGGGTTCAAACCAGCAAGGTTCCTGGAAAAGCAGGAAGACCATCAGCTGGCTGCCAAGGGGATGGAGATTTATGTTGGGTTACACCAAACAAAGTACTTTGGATTGAGTTTCTCTGGAGTTATTTTTGGATTCCAGGTAAGTCAGACTTTGCTACTCCTTCCTCCCTGGCTCACCTCATCCTCTTTCTCAATTGCCCTCCATTTTTATGAGGTGCTATTTAGTAAATTATTGTGATAAGGATCTTCGCTGGCTTGGCACTTGTTTGTAGCTTGGTTTGTTTTCTGCATTCTCTCCACTCCATTCTGTTCTCCACCCACTACTTCCTGCCCTCACTTCTGTCTTTCCTGGCAATCTCAGCCCATTCAACTGTCTTTCCCACCACTTTTCATCTCCCACACTCTCCGCCTGCTCTGCATGTCCTGAACCAGTGGAACCTTTAGCCACCAGAGACATGTCAGCTGCTGTGCACACACGATATTCAACCTCATGTGCTCCTTCTCCATGTTGAATTCCCGCATGTCACTGTTCTTACAGAACTTTTGGGTCTTTAAAAATATATCCATAGCATGCTGATATGAGCAGCGAGGGAAAAATTGTTATCTTCATTCTGATGGAATTTTAGGTGTGCTTACCTTAAAAAAAAAAGTA
This sequence comes from Solenodon paradoxus, assembly GCA_004363575.1. NCBI lineage: Eukaryota > Metazoa > Chordata > Mammalia > Eulipotyphla > Solenodontidae > Solenodon > Solenodon paradoxus. The sequence goes on along the minus strand of RJWH01006896.1, from coordinate 3,779 downwards.
TTTTTTCCCGTCTATTTAGTGGTGATCACTTCTTTGCTCTCTTCCTCCCCTGACATCTCAGCTTGCTCCTTTGTAGATATTTCTAGAAGTCTTTTACCCACTTCCTTCAAACTTTGTGATTTGACTTTCAAAGACTAGTTTTCCAAAAGGGAAATAAATAAATAAAACACTTGTTTATTATTCTGTCATTATTGCTTTATCATCATGGCATGAAATACTGAATAATGAGGATGCAAACATCCATTTTATGGGCCTATTGCAATCTTCCCTGTATAATTAATATCTATCATTAGATGAAAGTCATAGCATTTGCAATTTGATGCCGCTTTCTTCAGAATTTCTTGATGACTCCAAGGTAGTTTATGTGCTAGAGTACCTGTTGCCTGTAATCAGGTTTTAGTAGATAAATAAGCATCTAGCCCTTCACAGGCTCTTATACACTACTCATCTTCTCAAAGGGCCACTTGCAGTGGTGAAAGCAGCCTTTATTATGGCTCCTTTGCATAATAAGGGTGTCTTTCCCTCCTTCTGCTGCTGGCCTCCCACCAGAAGGAAATATTGCATCTGTCTCACTATAAGGGCATTCAGGCTGGATGGCCTTGTTATAAAGCCCAAAAGTTGGAGGCATATAAATCTAAGACATCTCCATAAAAATAACTTGTCTCAGGCTAGGCTCAGGGCCCTCTGCTTGAGCTCTCTGTTTTATCCTATTCCTGGAAACAAGAGCTGTTGCTGACATTAAAAACACAGCTTCTTCTAATAGTTTCTGATCTCTTCCCTTAATTGCATAGACAAGCCCAGAGAGAAATTAGGTCACAGCATTCACAAGGTTTAAGTTTACCAAGAAACCCGCTCTTTTTCTTTGTCTTGGGCTCCCAGACGGTCAAGCTTGTTGCCCATCTCATATATCATGATAAGGCGGCCCCCTGAATTCCTGGTGCCCTCAGAGGGACTTGTCATTTCTCACAGTGGGCCAGAGAAACCTTGAGTGCACACAGACACGTGTGCAAATCCATCACTACTACTGAACTGGCAATTCTCATGTCATGCTCTCCTGATGGCGGGTCAGTGGCCCTGGCCTTGAGTATGAAAGATGGCTCATTTCTTCATGGGGCAGAGCTCTCCCCTGACCTGGAACACTGAGGATGAGTAAGCTCATGGCAAGACTCAGAAAGCCCAGATACTAAAATCCTTCCTGCCACCCACACAGTACATTGCACAATTTCCTTTTTTATTCAACTCTAGCACTCTCCTCCTTTTCCTCTGAAGCTGCAAGTTTCCACGAAGTGCAACAGTTAAGAAAAATGAGACAATGTGCTAATGGACACGTCTTTGAATATCAATTCATAATTTGTATGATTTCTTTGTGTAGGAGGCAGAAATTCCAGAGACCAAGTCTAATTTAGCAGATAGTTTCTTTTTCTTTCTCTCTCTCTCATTTAAAAAATTATATTTGGCACCTTGTATGCCTAAGGAAAATTCTCCCTCTTTTTTATTAGAATAGGGATTCTTTAAATGTGTTTCTGGGGAGGGTGGTAAATTCATTAAGTGATTAAGAGGGCCAAATCAGACTGGCTGGGTCTGAATCTCCCTCTCTTTTTTTTTTTTTTTGCACACATAGTATACTGTGGACAAGTTACTTAACTTCTCTAAACGGGATTTTTCTAATCTATAAAATGGTAATGAATCATGATACCCACCTCATAAAGTTGTTCTTGCGAGTGACTCCATGTAAAATGTGCCATAGAAAACAGGAACTTTGGAGATGGAATTGGGGTTAAATACTGGATTTATCCAGCAAACCACGTAATGGAGGCAAATTTTTAGCCTCTCAAGTCTCAGTTTTTCCATTAAAAAATTATTCCTAGTGGAATAGATCTTGGTAAGGATTATATTAGTATCTGTAATATAGCTATAATATCATAGATACTAAACAAATAATAATTTTCTCTTGTATTAGATTGTTAGAAACAACATGGTAAGCTGAAAAGCATGAACTTGGGATAGAAATAGATTCGAAGCTCTGTAATTTAACAGCTGTGTAGTCTCAACTTGGAAAATTACATCTGTTTTTTGAGTTTCACTTTCATCTATGAACTTATCAGATTGCCATGAAAATTAAATGAAAAAAAATGATAAACTGCAAATTCTCCTTTCCTTCTTTCTTTGGGCTACCAGAATATTAAAAAAAAATAAAGCAAAGCAAATAGCAAAAATAGCAACACTTTGAACTCTGATAATAGGAGAAAGATACAAAGGACTAGAGGTCTTTATTTCAATAAAGGAACTTTATGCAAACCATATATCCATAAATCTTTAGCTCTACCATAGGTAGGCAGATTATTATAAAACGCAGTGGGTCAGTATTAAAGACTGTGAGTAGGAACTGAGCGTTCTTTTGTGGCATTTCAAAAATAATTGACAGACAGCTGCTGGTTTGACTCATGTAGATTTCAATTAGAAAACAGCTAAGCATCTCTTTTCTGGATGTGACAGTCACAATGTGACTTCCAGTGACAGAACGACATCATTCAAGCCTTATCGTGGTCAAAGGGAGTCGAGCAGCCTTCCCCTCTTTGGCAAGAAGTGGTACTGAAATTTTCCCACTTTCTGTGGAACTTGAAACCTTATTGTAAAACCCTGCATTTCTGACCCCATTCTTTTATAAAATGTTACAAGAAATTATAGAGGGAGCTTGCACAGCTGGTGACTGTTAGCAAACAAATCAAACCAAGAAAAGCCATCCAACATAAATTCTCACAAGCAAAGAGGTTGTGAGTGCTGTCTGGACAAAAGATATCCAGTAAAAACGCCAGGAATTTGAGGGTCTAAGATTAATTTTGTCAAACTCCTATGGTTTTTCACTTCAACTTTATGAATAAAATTTAAACCAAAAAAACCTCTCTTCATCATGTCCTGAGTTTTTATTTTGAGGTTCTGAGCACTTTTGATAAATATTATATAATGTCTCCAGGCATCACAGTCCAATTCTGTTGGTATTTTCTTCTTGTACTGTATTCCTTATGAAAACAATGGGATCTTCAACTTGTGCTGTTGCAGAGAGAAGGGAAAGCTCCTGACTTAATGGCTTTTCAGAATTAAGACACAGGCCTTGGGCAAGTGTTTTCATCTAGACACATGCCTCCTTGGTTCTGTGATCTGTATTTGTGACAGTATTTTGGGGATGTAAAATTCTGGATAGCAATAGACATATCCTTAATAAAAGTGTGACTGTTTATATGAACCAAGTCAGCTAATTTTTGAAAATGTAAAGTAGAGAAATAAAAAAATCTCACCATCTGGTCTATCTTTCTTAACATTGTGTTTTTATTTTCTTGCCGTATTTTTTTGGAGTCTAGGGGAGGCCATTTATTTTTTTCTAGTTATGATCATACTAATTGTATATATTTTAATTCTGTATTTTTTGATATATACATTTCACCAGATTATAAATTATCCACAAAAGTAATTTGGTGATGAATTTTTATTTGGCTAATTCTTTAATTTCCTCTTGAACCCACTATGTCTTGCCTTTTGGATGTTTTTTCTTTCAAAAATTTTTTGTGTTCAAAGACACATAATATAAACCATATTATCTTGACCATTTTAAAGTGTACAATTCAGAGATCATAAATACATTCATATTATTGTACAAATCTCACGACCATTCAGAATTCTTTTTATCCTGCAAAACTGAAATTCTGTCTCTATTAGGCAGTAACTCCCCTGACAACCACCATTCTTTTTTCTGTCTCTGTGACTCTGATTACTGTAGGTAT